>JARFJB010001161.1:0-90000 GCA_036346205.1 Vesta saturnalis | reverse complement strand
TACCGTGTTAAATGGTCATGAGGAGCATTTAATGACATCCCATCTCCTTCATAAATATCTCCAAACGTTAAAGTGGAAACAATTTAATAATAATAGGCCTGAAATCACCTTAAGGAACACCTTACTGCACCTGTAGAAGTTAGCCATACAAGTTCAGCAACAGAATGTGCGTATTAGTTCATGTTTGAGAAGTTAGCAATAAATTATAAATAACTTATTTCGAATCTGATTTGAAATGTAGATATCGTTAAATGTTATTAATGTGTACATATTAAAGTGTAATTTAGGCCAACAAAATTTTCTTACATTTTCTTTACTAAAGTCGATGAACAGTCAAACATAAGACTACGCTGTTGTAGTGACTCTCTTTTTTAAAGTGAGGGTCGTGCGATGTAGATATCGTTAAATGTTATTAATGTATAACATACTAAAATGTTATTCACGCAGAAACATCATCTTACATATTTTTTAGTAAAGTAGTGACGCTTTTTCTTTAAGTAACGATCGTTCGATGTAGATATCGTAAATGTTATTAATGTATACATACTAAAATGTAATTTAGGCAAACAAAAATGTTACATGTTTTTTATTTTTTAGTAAAGTCGAACATAAGAATGCGCTGTTGTAGTAACGATTTTTCTCTATGGAGGAGTGGTTCGATGTAGATATCGTTAAATGTTATCAATGTATACATACTAAAGTGTAATTTAGGCAAAAAAAACGTTACATACTTATTTTTTATTTTTAAGTAAGGTCAATGAAAAGTCGAACATAAGAATACGCTGTTGTAGTAACAATTTTTCTCATGAGTGGTTCAGTAATATCGTTAAGCATATAATGTATACATACAAAGTAATTTAGCAAATAAAATTTCACAATATTTTATTTACTAAAGTCAATGAAAAGTCAAACATAAGAATACGCTGTTGTAGTAACGGTTTTTCTCTATGGAGGAGTGGTTCGATGCAGATATCGTTAAATGTTATTAATGTATACATACTAAAATGTAATTTAGGCAGAACATTTTTCTTACCTATTTTTAATTTTTTAGTAAAGTCGATGAAAGGTCAAATATAAGATTATGCAGTTGTAGTAAGGCTTTTTCACTATGGAGGAGTGGTTCGTTGTAGATATTGTTAAATGTTATTAATGTATACATACTAAAATGTAATTTAGGCAAAAAAAAATGTTACGTATTTTTTATATTTTAGTAAAGTCGAACATAAGAATGCGCTGTTGTAACGATTTTTCTCTATGGAGGAGTGCTTCGATGTAGATATCGTTAAATATTATTAATGTATACGTACTAAAGTGTAATTTAGGCCAACAAAATTTTCGTACATATTTTTAATTTTTACTAAAGTCGATGAACAGTCAACATAAGAATACGCTGTTGTAGTGATGTTTTTTCTTTAAGGAAGGGTCGTTTGATGTAGATATCGTTAAATGTTATTAATACATGTATACATGCTAAAAGGTAATTTAGGCAGCAAAATAATATTACATATTTTTTATTTTTTAGTAAAGTCGATGGAAAGTCAAATATAAGAATACGCAGTTGTAGTGACGTTTTTTTTAAAGGAACGGTCGTTCGATGTAGATATCGTTAAATGTTATTAATGTATATATACTAAAATGTAATTTATGCAGAAAAATCTTCTTACCTATTTTTTTATTTTTTAGTAAAGCTGATGAAAGGTCAAACATTTAACGCTGTTGTACTAACGCTTTTTCTCTATGGAGGAGTGGTTCGATGCAGATATCGTTAAATGTTATTAATGTATACATACTAAAAGGTAATTTAGGCAGCAAAATTATATTACATATTTTTTATTTTTTAGTAAAGTCGATGTAAAGTCAAACATAAAAATACGCTGTTGAAGTGATGTTTTTTCTTTAAGGAAGGGTCGTTCGATGTAGATATCGTTAAATGTTATTATTGTATACATACTAAAATGTAAAATGAAGCAGAAAAATTATCTTACATATTTTTCATTTTTTAGTAAAGTCGACGGAATGTCAAACATAAGAATACGCCGTTGTAGTGACGCTTTTTCTTTAAGGAACGGTCGTTCGATGTAGATATCGTTAAACGTTATTAATGTATACATACTAAAATGTAATTTAGGCAGAAAAATTTTCTTACCTATTGTTTATTTTTTAGTAAAGCCGATGAAAGGTTAAACATAAGAGTACGCTGTTGTAGTAACGCTTTTTCTCTATCGAGGAGTGGTTCGATACCGATATCGTTAAATATTATTAATGTATATGTACTAAAATGTAATTTAGGCAGAAACATTATCTTACATATTTTTTTATTTTTTGGTAAAATCGATGGAAAGTCAAACATAAGAGTACGTTGTTGTAGAAACGCCTTTTCTCAATGAAGGGGTGGTTCAATGTAGATGTGGTTACATGTTATTAATGTATACATTCTAAAGTGTAATTTAACAAAAAATTTGTCAATATTTTATATTATTAGTATAGTCGTAAATAATATATCGATACGATATTATATTTTATTAATAGTTATATTGATATATATATATATACTTAAATATTATTAATATTATTATGTACTATTAAATGTAATATATATAATAATATATATTCATTCATATATATATATATATAAATAATGAATAAACATAAAATAGTTATTGACTTATAATTACCTTTATATATAAATTATACAATACACTTATTATATAATATATAACTACATATGATATATATAACATATTATGTAACATATTTACTATATACTAAACATAAAAAATAAATATAGTAATACTATATATATATTGATGCTTATATATAATACTTATAATTAACTATATATCATTAAATAATATATAATATAATTATTACTGATATATATATATAATAATATATATCACTATCCATAGAGAATATATATTATTAACACACTATATCTTATGATAAATACGATATAAATATCACTTCACTTTTTACGTCACAAATAATCACTACACATATATTCATATATATACTAACAAAACATAATAATATAATATATATCGATCATATATTATTACAAAGACACTTTTACAACCCTTGGCCAAGTAAAATAATTAAATCTTTATGTAATACTAGAGCCATTTTGCTTATACCACTGAATAAATTATAATAACATACAGTGTTCTGATTGAAGAATTAAATATCATACAACATTTTAACTGATTGGTCGTGATGCACCTGCCGCTATGGCTTCTGATTGGTCCTTAGTCCCACCCATCTAGTGCTCTGATTGAAGAAAAGTCTCTGCAGTCTGATTGGTTATGGCGGGAAATTTGACTTGTAAGACATGTATAGGTCTTTGAAATATATTATCGGGCCTTCACACATGTCGCGGACTGTTGGAAAATAGACACTAACCTTATAACAACAAATATAAACTAGCTCTTGAGCTAGTCCCTATCATGACCATAGCGGAAACTTGAAATAATGGGCTCTAACCTTGTAAGAACTTGTCTTAGGGTCTACGCACATTGTCTTGGCCCCTTTGAGTTAAAATTGATTTTTAGCGTCATCTATTTGTATTTCTAAACTAGCAGTGTTTTCTGTAATAGAAGTTGATCATGCACACCGCTCTTTCTCTCTCTCTCTCGTTTATCCGTTTCTCTTTGTCTCTTTCGGCTCTTTCTCACACACACACAAACAAATAAATTAATTAGTTAATTAAGCAGATGAATCTCAAACAAATCATGCTCGATCAAATCAATATGATCAAGCTTAATCAATCAATCAACCAAAATCAATAAATCATGTCTTACAGTTTGCGGAAACCAGCTTTCAGTTCAAAAACTGATTTGGTCTAATTAATCACAGTTTGTTTGCTCAAAATCAACCACAATTCAAAATACCAAATTGCTATAACGGAAATAAAAGACAAAAAAAAGCGTAACACTCATACCTTTATCTAAGTAACTTAATAAATGGGTAGAATAAGAGCTGATAATAACACCACAGGGATCCGTTATAGCGCCTACACTTCTTCTGCTGTACATAAATGACCTTATTTCTTCAACAACTAACCCCATCCATTGCTTTGCTGACGATAGTACTCTTCACTGTAGTTCGTCTCAGTCTACTCATAGTGATAACCCACCTTCTATGTCAAATCAAGAAATTAAAGCTGAAATGGCAAATTCAATCAACAAAGACATTCAACGTATTCTCGAATGGGGAAGCAATAATCTAGTTAAATTTAATGCTAACAAAACTCAGTGTTGCCTTATGTCCGCCAAAAAAGATCGATCATTTCCTGTTGTAAGTATGAATGGCTCAGTTCTTAAGTTTTCAGACTCTATTACTCTGTTGGGTATGACTATCTTCAAATCTCTCATGGGTTGACCATCTTCTGTCAGCTACCAAAACAGCTGCTCGTAAAATAGGCTTTTTGTACAGATCTAAGCATTACTTTACCTCTCGAGAACTCCTTCTGCTGTATAAGGCCCAAATTCGGCCTCATCTGGAATATAATTCTCACCTCTGTTAGTTAATACGCTCCATATCGTTGATCGTATTCAAAAGAGAGCGATTAGCTTATAAATGACCCGCCTTTAACTTCACATACAGTCCCTTGAGCATAGAAGGATGGTTTCAGTTCTTTCTTTGTATTATCGTTATTACAACGGCTATTGTGCTGCTGCATTATATTCTTTGATTCCATCTCGGGCTATCTTTGCGAGAAACACTCGGTTCGCTCATTCACGGCTTCTAAACTCTGGAATGATCTCCATAGTTCCTGTTTTCCTCTCACTTATGATATGAGAAAATTTAAGGTAGCTCTTCATAGGCATCTATTGGCCATTCATTATCCCTCTATCCATCCTCCTAAGTGTTCCTGAGTGCTTTAGCACGATAGGCCTAATTTAGCCTGTTCAGGTCCACAATCATAAAAAAAACATAAAAATACTTTTATTCACAATTAGTTTGTAACATACCGATTTTCTAACGCTTTAAAGGTTGAAAATTGAATGATTCTACGGGTTTATCTTAAGCGGTCAGTACTAACAAAAAAAGGAGACAGTAATGAGATGAAGCGGTCAGTAACGGACCACTTTCCAGCCTGTGGGGGAGCTACTATCGATTTAAACTATCAATGTCAAGTTGACAACTTGCCAATTTTAATAAAGGGTCAAGAGTATGCAACCATTTTGTCTCACGTGCGTAGATGGTGAGTGAACGCAAGCAATAGGTGGAAACAAACAACACGTTTTCTTTAACAAGCGTATTTAATAAATGAATTATTGATAAAAAGTAACGACAAAACTAATACAAAAATAGTAAGCATAACATTTATCGCTTCTGATTAAAGTAAAAATTAAAAGTCGCATTGTCACGACCTTCAATATTAAACGAGAATCCGTGATGGATGTGTTCCAAATTTTTTTGATTTGAACTGTATAATGTTGCTTGTTCTTTAATTGTGAATAAAATCGTGCACAAACCTCGGTAAAACTACCATTCCCCTGTCTCGAGAACTAGTTCACCTCGAGGCTACGCCTCTCGGTGAACTGTACTTCTCTCTTAGCAAGGCACTCTGCACAGTAAAATTCACTTTTTGGTTCAGTTTGTTTTCGGAATGTTTATAACCACATTTTGCATTGCACAACAAAAAGAGTATATCCGCTAAATATGGTCTTACTATCTAGAAAAATCAGTTCGAACAAAATATTCTTTGTAAGCAGTGTAACTTACTTTGGCAGACATGCAAGGTCTATGGATATGGTAATTATGAGGTTTTTTGTTATACTACCATTCGTAAATATTTAGCTGCAATATTGAACCACTAAGACTTTAAACGTGCTTCATTGTTGCTAAAATGTGCCTGTTTACAAGCAGTGTCGTCACTGTCAAAGTTTTTATTCATGCAGTTAGCACAAACCAAACATGAATTTTGGAATTACCACAAACCAACTTATTGCAGCGGCTACAATAAATTTAGCTTGGGACAACGTTAGCGAAATGGATCTCATAGTCACCCCTAAAAGACGAGCAATTTGTTCTACTGCTATTTGATCTTTTGTAGAGGTTTTAACAGCAAGTCATTTTTTAGTTAGACCTTTTTGGGCGAAGAGCATTTGTCCCCTTCGTCACCGAGTTTTATGACGTTCTATTTTTTGATTTTGAAGCAATTCACGAAAGCGACATGGTCTGCCCAGTAAAAGATTTTTCTCAATGTTTATGTTGAACAAAAAAGGGGCAGTGCAGTTTATCTCAATCCAGACATAAGAATTTTGGTCGCAGTAAAGCCCATATCACGTAATAATTTTATGGTTAGACCTGAATAATATTCTACACTTACCCAGTATATTTTTCACTTCTTTTTTTTAGGCGCAAGAACGGGGCCAATATGTAACTGCATTAAACAAGTGCTTATCGGTGACAAGAGTTGTGGTATACTTCTGATTTTCTTTGCGAACCTGTGAAAAATGAAAAATTCGGTTATCTTCAATTAACAATTTTTTTCGTTCAAGTTTATGGCTACTTTTTGGTCACAAACACTAGAGGAACCCTTTTTTTAATTAAACGATTTCAGAAACCTGTTTGCTTAATCATAAAAAATGAAGACCAAATTCGGTAACGATCTAACTAATTTATAAAAAAAAATCTATGTTGTTTAGCCCAATCGGGATCATTTGATGTTTGCTGCCAAGTGGACGCTAGGAGTATTCTAAGCGATAACGGCTGGTAGGAAATCAACGATCACAGTTTAGTAATTAGTGTATATTTAGTGAGCAACGACTTTTATGCAATAAATTATAAAAAACTTATTTGGAACCTGATATAAGTTAAATTTATTAACTAGACAAGAAATATACTTCACAATGTGTAAATTAAGCCAAAAACAATTTTTTATATATTTTTCATTTGTTAGTGAAATCGGTGAAAATTCAAGCCCAAGGACACTGTGTTGGAGAGATGCTTTTCTTCTATGGAGAAGTGGTTCGATCTAATTAGTTTAATTTTATTAAATTTATATGTATATATATATATATATATATATATATATATATATATATATATATATATATATATACACCGTGCGTCCAAAATTGGTCTGCGCAGTATTGCTATCTTGGAAACTATAAGAGATCGAAAGACGGTTAAATGGAGAAATTTTTAGAGAATTTTGAGCCAACTAAAATGCCATTCTGAAATCAAGGCTATCTCAAATATTTTTCAAAATATTCAAAAAACAATTTCTATTTTTACCTATATCTCTTTTATTTGAACAGATATAAAAAAATAAATTACACTTTCCAATTGCCACTTTTTATCCTCTATTGATAGATGATAGAAAAAAATTAATCCGACGTTTTGTCAGTTATCATCAACTTTATTTTTTCATATGGGGCGGAAATTAGCAAATGGTACAAAATGATTCCTTTCTTTATTTTAAATCCAACGATGTATAACACTTAATGATAATTCGACGTTTCGACCCTCATTCTTGACATTTTCTAATATTTCTTTTTTTTATGAAACATTTTTGAAAAAAAAACTACCAAAGCAATTTATTCTGCAAATGTACATTTATTTCAACTCATAATTCATAACAGGACATTGCGACTCATCGAAAGCATCATCAAGTAATTTCGTATGAACAGTGGTTACATATTCGTAGATAAGTATTTATTACGATATCGAAAAATCCTTTCCAAACCTTGTCTTAAACAATTACAGATAAATAAATCTTTTATTAAGTTTAAATTTAAGTAAAAATTAACTACAGCTAAATAATGAATTCGATTATTGTAAATTTATGGTAGTAGGCTTTGATGAGTTTAAAACAATTATTGTATAACAATTATGTTATTTGTCAAAAGACTACAATAGTTTCTCACATTTTAATGAACATTGTTTGAAAATGGCGTTAAATTATTCTAACGAAGAAAATTTTGATATATTAATGCGCTATATCAAAAATGAAAGAAATGCTATCAGAGCTGGTGATGACTATTTTCAAATGTACTCCGAAAGAAGTCCACCTGGCAGAAATCATTTTAATAATGTGTAATAAATTTAATAGAATTTGGAAGTTTTCAAAAACCACGTTCAAAAAGTATGCGATCGATAATGAGGATCGTAACGGAAATATTTTGGAATATTTTGACGAAAATCCGAAATCTTCAGTACGAAATTCTAGTACAGAGCTTCATATTCCTAAATCCACTGTACAGAATGTTTTGAAAGTTGTTAAATATCATCCTTACAAGCCAACAATTGTACAAGGCCAACAAGAAGGTAACTTTGACAGGAGAATCGAATTCTGTAATCGGTACCATCGTAAATGTCAAGAAAATTCAGATTTTTCTGATAAAGTTTTATGGACAGATGAGTCACGTTTTACCAACTGTGGAGTCTTCAATAAAAAAAATTATCATTACTGGGCACGTGAAAATCCACATATTCGCCATCAACGCCGACTTTTAATAAATTAACAACGACTTATTTTTTTAATATTCCCAATTAATTTCAGGAAATCGTCTGATGGTCCATTTATTTATGCCCACACGTTAACAGGGCAACGATACCTTTTAATATTGCAAAACCCATCAATTTGTGAAGCTGTTCCCCATGATGAATTTAATAATTTGTGGTTCCAACAAGATGAATGCTCCGCACATAATTCAGGGAAAGTCCGAGCATTTTTACGGGAAATTTTTGGTGAAAGAATAATATCCAACGGTGGTCCTTTGCATTGGTCTGCTAGGTCTCTTGACCTTACCCCATTAGACTTTTATTTATGGGGATATGTCAAAAATGAGGGGTATGAATTTGATCCCCCAGAAAATAGGCAAGTTCTGGAACATCGAATTATTAGTATTATTGAAAATATTAATCGTAATACAATACGTCGAGTAACCAGCACTGTGGAAAAAAAATGTGAAAAGTGCATTGAAAAAATGGTCGATATTTTGAATAATAGTATGTAGTACTAATGTCGGTTTTATAATTATCCACATTTAATATCATTATAAAACACTATAAAAATTATTTGATATTGTAGCGTTGTAAAGTGTATGATTCATTGCTAAAAATGTGTTTTTAATTACTTTTTAGTCATAATTTTATGGTTTAAATGAGTAACATTTAACATAATATCCTAATAACTACTATGTGTTTTTTGAATTTTCCCCATTATTTTCACTCCTTTACTTGAGCAATTTATTTATCTGTCATTGTTTAAGACAAGGTTTGGAAAGGATTTTCCGATATCGTAATAAATAGTTATCTACGAATAGATAGCTACTGTTCATAAGAGATTACTTGATGATACTTTTGATGAGTCGAAACGTCCTATTATGAATTATGAGTTGAAATAAATGTACATTTGCAGAATAAATTGCTTTGGTAGATTTTTTTCAAAAATGTTTCATAAAAAAAAGAAATATTTGAAAATGGCAAGAATGAGAGTCGAAACGTCGAATTATCATTAAGTGTTATACATCGTTGAATATAGGACAAAAAATGGAATCATTTTATACCATTAGGTAATTTCCGCCCCATATGAAAAAATAATGTTGATGATGGTCTCTAATCGACGAAACGTCGGATTAATTTTATTCTGTCACCACTCAATAGAGGATAAAAAGTGGCAATGGCAAAGTGTAATTTATTTTTTTATATCTGTTCAAATAAAAGAGATATAGCTAAAAATAGAAATGGTCAATTTTCAGTTTTTCGAATATTTTGAAAAATATTTGAGAATGGCATTTTAGTGGGCTCAAAATTCTCTGAAACTTTCTCCACTTAACCATCTTTCGATCTCTTATAGTTTCCAAAATAGCAATACTGTACAGACCAATTTTGGACACACTGTGTGTGTGTACATATATATATATATATATATATATATATATATATATATATATATATATATATAGCCTTCCATTATTTCCATAGTTTTTTAACTAAGGTCGGGAGCTGAAACAGCCAACTTGATTTTTTTTAATACCGTTTGAAAGGTATTTTCAAGTAGAATTCAGCGACATGCCGCTTGCCATACTTATCTCTAAAGATAACTTCGCTATTGCAAATTAAAGATTGGGAGTAGGTATAACAGGATAACTGAAGTTCGATACATTTGATACGCACAATATATATATATATATATATATATATATATATATATATATATATATATATATATATATATAGTGTCCATTAAGCACTTCGTTCTTATGTGGTGGCGTTATGTCAAATCAAGGGATTTGAGGTTAGAGTGAAAAGAACGGGCTTAGCAAAATAGTCTTTTACAAAATGACATAATTTTGGAATATGCGTTTTAGTAAAGAATAAGATATTTAAATTTTAACTTAAGCTTCCATAATTTAAACCAAATTATCATATTGTCAAACAAGCACAACTCAATTTTTTTAAAAGGAATGACCCAATTATTATTGACGGAGCTCTATTCGGATTTAAATTCTGTATCAAAATAATATAAAACTTGTGTATCATAAAATTAACTGCAAGCGAGTAATTTTGAAAATTGTCAAAAAGTTTGTAGAAACAATACAATTTTTTATTGATTAAGTGGGCTGTGAACAATGAATATTTGAAAAGAAAAAAATATTGAATTAAATGTTCAAAATGTCTCCCATTTTGTAATAAATATTTTCTTATGTTATCACGAAACGGCCTTCTAACACCTTGTAGCATTTCTGGACTAAGAGTGCCAAAAGATAGACCTATTCTTGCCATCATGCCTTGTCTCGTTACAACCTCTTGTTTCACTTGAGATTTAATATTTCCCCACAAAAAATGTCCATAGGAGTTAAGTCGGGGGATTTTGTTGGCCAACTAGTTGCTGCAACGCGTCCTATCCATGTTTCAAAAAAACGTGCTTCAAGCTCTTGTCTAATTTGGAGACGAAAATGAGCTGGAGCTCCACTGAGTTGTAGCCGCATATCTCTTTTTATATGTTCCGGAAGGTGTCTAATTAAACATGGTATAACTTTTAGTAAACTCGGCGACAAATCAAACATAAGAGTAGAAGACGGCCCTCCACTTTTTGTACTCACTCACATGGGGGGCGTATATTTGAAGGGTGGGGTTGGCTTCTTTTATGGGGCCTTTTTCAACCCTTGGGCGCCGTTGAGCCCCCAATTAAGGTCCTTTTGGCAATATTAAGAGCGTTTTTGGCTGTGTACCCCCTGGAGGTTAGGCAATTGCGCGTACATGCAGTGTTCTGATTGGAGGGATTAAAACTAGTCCGCGCCCCACCTTTTAACCGATTGGTCGTGGGTGCACCCGCCTCTCTGGCTTCTGTGCACCCAGTCTCTGTGCTCTGATTGGAGGACTAAGTCTCTGCATTCTGATTGGTTATGGCGAGGAAATTTGAATTTGTATTCTAATAAGGGGTCCTAATGCTAACTTGTAAGACATGTGTAGGTCTTCGATATTTGTTATCGGGCCTTCGACTCTGTCGCGGCCCCCTGGTTGGAAATGGTATGGGGTCCTAACCTTATAGGAGAGATAATACGCATACCTTCAGATGTATTTTCCTCTCGATTGATCTAATAATAACTGCGCTGGAGAACTAAACTACATATTGAAAATTTTATACAGTTTACTATACCGTTTTACGTTTTTACTTATGAATAGTTGATATAAAACTGGCTATTGGTTTTCCCTTCATTAAGTAAGTAATTTTAGAATAATTTAGAAGAAACATGGTAAAACTGTTTTTATGGAATGCAGTTATGGATTGGAAAGTAACAATCAGTCGTCAACATCGTGTTAATCAATGTGTTTTGCAACTGTTTTTAAAAACTCGTTACTGCAAAATACACATCACCATCAAGGATCTGAGATGCATTTTCTTCATCCGCTTCATCTTGAGCGATTATAGCTTAAACATCTAATACCCTTATGCTGCTTAATAATAATATTCACACGTTAGTAACTGTACTTTAAATACACGCAAGGGCTAATGTCTAATATTTTATTTTACCATTAATATTACACAGATATGCGATTACTCTTAAAAATTAACTAAGTTCCCCACGCTACCTTGAAATACTATATAGGCTTTCAATTCTTCTTCGCCCTTGAAGCGGTACCGCATACATCTTTCTGTATCCAACTCCGGATCAGTAGCCTGGCTTCTAATACACAAGAGAGCATCTTCAATATAGTGGTGTATACGCCGAAAAAATGGCTTGTGTCTTCTTCTTCTTCTTTAAGCTAGATTTTGCCTCTATACAGCATACAAACTCTATCTTAGCTGAATTACCTCTGTCAAAAAAAGGGTTATAATCAAATTAAGTATACCGGCCTCTTTTAATCTTTGAATGTTTACCGATAAGGGCTATTTTATCACATAAAGCGGCTTTACATACAAGTTCTGTCTCGGATGAACTGTCGAATTATAGATTTATAAACATGCTCCTAAGGAAGCTATTAGAGTGTAGTTATGGAAACATTCTGAGTTATGACCGGTAGATCTTTGTGATATCATATCTCATATAGGTAAAATTTCGCGACGCGAGGCTTTCGGTGAAGGCTGTTTCGGCGATCCCACTCCACCTCCCCGAGCATTACCGTGATTGTAAGACAGGTGTAGGGTGTCGCAACTTGTTCTCGGGTTTTTGCCCCTTGTCGTGATCGCAACTTGTTCGTAGGCCTTCGTGTATTGTCGTGGTACCCTTGCCGGAAAATTTGAACTTTCATTATAATAATAAAGAGCCTAATGCTAACTTGTAAGACAGGTGTAGGGCTGCGCAACTTGCTCTCGAGGCTTTGTCTCTTGTCAAGGCCCCAATGGCAGAAAATTTGAATTTGTATTTGTATTTAAGTTTCTGCAGGTTATGGCTGGAAATATGAATCTGTATTATAATAAGGGGTATAATGCTAACTTGTAAGACAGATGTAGAGTTTAGCAACTTACTTTAAGGCCCTCGCACCTCGATCAAAAATTTGAATTTGTTTGTGACGCCATCTATGAGGGTAAATCTGAACTTGTATTATAATAATAAGGGGACCTAATGCTAACTTATAAGACAGACATAGGGCTTCGCAACTTGCTTTCGGCTCTTAGCCCCTGGCCCCTTGGCGGGAAATTTGAATTTGGATTCCTAATTTAAGTGTTTACATTCTGATTACTTATTGCGAGAAATTTGAACTTGTGTTCTAATAAGGGCCCTATTGCTAGCTTATAAGACAAAACATGGGAAACTGTATTAGGGCCTGCGCTCTCATGTCGTGGCGCTAGTTGGGAAATTTGAATTTGTGTCGTCATCCAGTTGTGTATGGTCTAACGAATATTTTCTGAAATAAAGGTGGCACCATCTAGCGTCATATTTCTAGGACTAATCAGGGTTTTGTTTGTGGCACCATCTAGTGGTATGTTTTTTAAGCTAGCGAATATTTTTGTAATACAGTACGACGCCACCTAGCGGTATATTTCTAGGACTAATTAGGGTTGTTTGTGGTGCCATATAGTGGTGTAAAGGCTAATGAATGTTTTCTGTAATAGAGGTTGATCGTATTCGTCTCTCCCTTATCTGTAAAAATTCAAAGATTAAAAGAAGCCGGTATACTTAATTTGATTATAACCCTTTTTTTGGCAGAGGTAATTCAGCTAAGATAGAGCTTGTACGCTGTATAGAGGCAAAATCTAGCTTAAAGAAGAAGAAGACACAAGTAATTTTTTCGGTATACACCACTATATTGAAGATGCTGTTTTGTGTATTAGAAACCATGCTACTGATCCGTAGTTGGATAAAGAAAGATGTATTTGGTACAGCTTCAGGGGCGAAGAAGAATTGAAGCCTACATAGTATTTCAAGGTAGCGTGGGGAACTTAGTTAATTTTTAAGCATAATCGCATATATGTGTAATACTAATGGTAAAATAAAATATTAGACATTAGCCCTTACATGTATTTAAAGTAAAATTACTAACGGGTGAACATTATTATGAAGCAGCATCAGGTTATTAGATATTTTACCAAGTTAATAAGCTATAATCGCTCAAGATGAAGCGGATGAAGAAAATGCATCTCATATCCTTGATGGTGTATTTTGCAGTAACGAGTTTTTAAAACATTTGTAAAACACATTGATTAACACGATGTTGACGACTGATTGTTACTTTCCAATTCATAACTGCATTCCATAAAAACTGTTTTATCATGTAGGTGAAATCATTTTAAAATGTATGTTGTAAATAACAAACATCATTTTGTATATAAATACATAATACATAAGGTTGCTCTAAGTACTGTGCGAAAGTGGAAGGTGAATACGGGCTGCAGTGAGTGTGACAGAGACAATTAGGTTTGTATATTTTACATTCTAAAATACCTTACTTAATGAAGGGAAAACCAATAGCCAGTTTTATATCAACTACCCATAACTAAAAACGCAAAACGGTTTAGTAAACTGTATAAAATTTTCAATATGTAGTTTAGTTCTCCAGTGCAGTTATTATTAGAACAATCGAGAGAAAAACACATCGGAAAGTATGTGTATTATTTTTAAATATATGTTTTACTTGATATTGTTCACAAAAATGGGAATAAAGATTTTTAAGTACGTTTGGTACGACAAGTGGAGATTTGTACTGCATACTGATGATGTGAATGAGCGAATCGAGTATTTCTCGCAAGGATAGCTCGAGAAGGTATCAAAGAATATAATTCAGCAGCACAATAGCCGTTGTAATAACGATAATACAAAGAAAGAACTGAAACCATCCTTCTATGCTCAAGGGACTGTATGTGAGAAGTTAAGGACGGGTCATTTATAAGCCTAATCGCTCTCTTTTGAATACGATCAACGATATCAAGAGCGTATTGGGGAGCACTAACCCAAACGTACTATTTACCTGCGATGTGCATATTGAATTAGTTTCGTCGTAGTCTACCAGTGCATTTTTACAATCGTTCGAGATTTATTGCTCGTAGAGGCAGGCCATATACAGTTTACACAGATAACGGGACAAATTTTTTGGGAACACATAATGCTTTTGATGAAATTAATTGGAAGGAGGTAATGAAAGAGTTTTCCATTAAACGAATAGATTGGAAATGGAATCCACCAACGGCAATAAGAGTTTTAAAAGACCTTTTACAAAAACACTTGGAAAAACATGTTTAAATTTTGAGGAATTACAAACCGTTCTATGTGATTGCGAGGCTGTTCTGAATTCCCGACCCCTAACTTACATAACTGAACCTAATAATGACTGTGTTCCTCGTACTCCAGGTATGTTTTTACAAGATATTCCAGAAGTTGGTGTAGTTGACCTTGATTTAGTAGATTTAAAGAAACAATACAGATATCGTTTAAAGTTAAAAGAAGTATTACGGGATCGATTTAAATACGAGTATTTAGGTCAGCTAGCACTCTTTTCGAAGAATTTTCTGAACAAAGTTTAAATGCTGGAGATGTTGTCTTGATTATGGATTTTAATAAGAGAAGGTTTGACTGGCCTCTTGGTCGAATAATTGAAGTAATGCCTGGCCGTATTTTTTAGAAATGGGCCAGTCAGATGATCTACTTAAACCAAAATCACAGAAGGAAGGATCTAATAAGAAAGAGTTAAATACATCCAAAACGGTAGAGACTGTAAAGAGATCTGAACGTGTTGTAAAAACTCCTATAGGATTTGACGATTCATTGTGCCATGTTTTGTTGTTATTATACATAACACAAGGTGGGAGTGTGTTAAGAATTCTTCTATTGTGCGTCACACTGTACAGACTATGTGTGTGTCAGTTGATTTTTTTGAAAAGTTGTAGTCAGTTGAGAAAAAATGTAAGATTTGACATGTTGTCATTGCCATATACTTGTAAGAAAATAAAAGGGGTTTGTAAACGTTTTAGTGTTTTAGTCATATTCTTGGAATAAACCAATTCTATTGAGTTTCCTTAATTTTCGATAACTGGAATAGAAATATATTTCAGTTTTTCTAATAGTATATCTTGATTTATTAACACACTTCAGCGATGTGGGAAGCATTTTGGCCTTTTAAATGCAAGTTAATGATCACTTTTCTTATTTCGTCAGAAACGGCTTTACCACGAGCCATTTTTAGTTAACAACACCAAAGCACGAAAATTAATTAAAACGTCAAAATCGGCTTCTGACAACAACTGTTTTCTTTTGTTTTACAAAGCCTACCTTCATTTTACTGAAGCTGATAAACCGACCATTCAACTTATAGACTAGTCACGTTAGGATTTTCCTGCGGAATTTGGAGTATTGAGCTGAATTGTTGCACAAACTTTTATTTTGTCATTATAAAGTTGGGTAGAAACTCCAGAAAAAGATCACTAGAGCATTTTGAGATATCAGAGGTCAAAGGTCACGATTTTGAGTTTTTTGAGAATCACTCGCTTACTATGCATCGTACGCCATTAAAAGCTTTGTAAAAGTTGTAGCTAATAAAATTCATTACAATATAGACCATTAGAATTTTTTTTGGGCGATTAGCCGTTTCTGATATATAGCGCAGAGATTTGGGAGTGCGCGCTAAATTTATACTGGGTTCCCCATAATCGACTACCCATTTTATTTTATTAATAAATTCCCTACGAGATAACTAAACAAGTTGTTCTCTGTAAGATTATCTTCCGTAGTCTTTGGGATTTAAGTTAATTATTAAACAGGTAGGCGCCAGTCACAAATAAGTTATAAATTAATAATTTCGTGTAACGTCATTTTACTACGAGAAGTTTGTCAGTTTTCATCAATAATTATTTAATTTTTTTGCTTTGAGACATTATTTCAACATCCGTTTGAACTTTCATGGATTACTCAGTCCAACAAAGTGTGTTTTGTGTGGAAATTTACATAAGAAGCAATTCGATAGAAGAAGTTAGGCGTGCATTCCGGCGTCAGTTTAATAACAAAAATAGGGGTGACGCGCCAAATCGTAAAACTGTTAAGTTATGGGTTCGTCATTGGCGTGAAAATGGTTCTGTACAAAATTTGAAGAAGCCTGGACGTCGAAGAACAGTTCGTACACCAGAAAATATTGAAAGAGTTAGAATTGCGTTTACGAGAAGTCCTAAAAGGTCTGCTAATCGACAAACCCTTATCCTAGGAATATCAAAGGGAAGCTTATATCGAATTCTTCAAAGGGATTTAAAATTTCATCCCTATAAATACCAAATGGCACAGCACCTTAGCAATCAAGATAAAGAAGCAAGGTTAGCATTTTGTCAAGAATTTTTGGATTTACATCAAGGAGCAATTCACAGTCTCCTAATGAGCGACAAAGCAAATTTTTATTTGAACGGCATGGTTAATAAACAGAATTTTAGATACTGGTCAAATGAAAATCCTCGTGAAATCTTTACACAGAACCTCCATAATCCAAAAGTTGTTGTGTGGTGTGGAGTAGGATCTTTTAGTATTATTGGTCCATATTTTTTTGAGGATGAATATAACCGGTCCCCCGACTTAACGACACCCGAATTTTTCCTGTGGGAATATTTAAAAGCCAAAGTGTTTGCGAGTCGTCCAGGTACAATCGAGGAAGTCAAAGTCAAAATTCGTGAAGAAGTTGAAGGAATAGACGAAGGTTTGCTACGCCGTGTAATGAACCACTTTTTATCTAATATTGAAAAATGTGTTGAAGTTGGTGGAGGTCATTTAGACGTGATTTTAAAAAGTTAGAATTAAATTAGCCAAATATTTATGTTATCATAAATCCCAAAGAGTTAGCTGTAGTTTAGTATAGTTATAGTTTGTTTTGTTAACTAAAAAAATTTTAATGCAAATATTAAAATGGGTAGCCTATTATGGGGAACCCTGTACAATAACGCGGCGCAAGGCAGTTAATTCACTTTCCCACGTTAATTTCGCTACGGTATGATTATTATTGAAGGGTATTTATAAAATAATGTAGGTAATTATTAGTCCTCTTCTTCGCTCCCACTCGCTACATCTCTTTCGCTCTCTTTTTGTGACGATTCGTCTCTTTCTGTTTCATCTCACCGTCGGTATCTGCTGTCGTCGCAGGAACAACTTCAATTTCGCACACTTCATCGTCGAAATCTGCTTGTAATGTGGGCGAAGAGTTGAGGCATGCAAGGGCCTGGCATTGACCACAAATGGCGGTACATTTTAACACGACCTTCTTGCAGCTACACTTTGCACCAGACCCCTTCTTGTAATTCCAAAATTGCATTTAACAGTTCCTCTGGTGCTGGAGGCAATGTTGTTGTTGTTGGATGTATGATCTGGTTCTCCAATTGCCAGCCTCATTGAACGGGTTCTAACTTTTCCCCGAGCCAAGTTCGTACCTGTAGGTAAACCTGGTTTAGGTTCTAGATCTTTTTTTCTTAACCAAGTCTTTACCTACACCGCTAGAAGAAAATTTATTGCGCTTTAAAATAATTTGTCTGGGGTGCAGGTTTTATCTTAGAACAGCCATGCGATGTAATGTAGGTTTTTTTTTAAACATTTTAAAACCTTCTATTTTGCCTTGGCGGAACATCGCAGTTGTGGTATCGCATCCACTAAAAGTGTGCAAGAAGAGAATGTGTTCCTTGCAACCAGCAAGCTTGTCCAAACTCTTGGAAGAATACAGCCAAACTTCTACATTCCCTTTTCCAATTTTGGTATGTTCATCAGGTTATATTAGGTTGTGATTTAGACTTGTTGCCATGTTGCTTTTTGCATTTTGGATAAATTTCTGATTGGTGGAACTACTGCGCATCTTTGAGATTGTTACACCTGGTTAATTTACATCATGACTATAATCGGTAAAAGTGAATTAACCGCCTTGCGCCGCGTTATTGTATAAATTGAGCGCGCGCTCCCCCATCTCTGCGCTATATATCAGAAACGGCTAATCGCATGAAAAAGTTATTAATCTTGTAATGAATTTTAATGGTTTGACCGCTTACATCTCAAAATACTCCAGTGATTTTTTTTTTGGTCTCTACCCGACTTTATAATGACAAAATAAAGGTCTGTGCAAAAATTCAGCTCAGTACTTCAAATTCCCCAATTTCGATTTATTTCGAAACAAAAACTCCTTAAACATATCAAGTTTGAGGGGGTTGGGGCAACTTCATTGAGACAGGGCTCGTATATTATTTCCATATCATTGGGTTTAGCTGTCTAGGCCTCCAAAGTAAGTATAATGCTTAGCAACAGAAGCTAATTTGTGAAGAAAATTTTAATTTTTTGCGTAAGCGACAGTCACAAGTTTTTTTTTCTACAAATTTGTCTCAAATAAAAAGACTGCATATGCGATCAAATAGTACACATTTTTAGTTTAAGAAGTTTCTCCGATAATGCGCCATTTAATGCTATTTAAGTATGTAGAAGATTTTTTAAGTTTTAACTGTTTGACCAATTTTAAGATAAATGGTTCCTATCCATATGCCAGTGGGTAAAAATAACAAGTTACTTTTTTAGCCCAATGCAGAAGAACTCAAAGGACGGGTTTTAAATTTTGTCTAATTATTTAAGGTTATGAACACAACTTGGCCCCTGCCAAGTAAAAAGTGTGCACGAAAACCAGAAACAATGGTACGGGTTGCCAAACCTAAAGCAATCAGGCGTTTTGCAAACATTGATAAACAAGAGACTCGTGCAGTTAGTTAAAAATAATCTGTAGATAGTTAATCAGGTTGCACATATCGCAAAAATAAGTAAAATCACTGCATTAATTGTAAATGAAATAATTCCCTTAATGCCAAGAACCAACAATCACGTTTATGCATTCTACAATAATTTCTAGGCAGATTCTGAAATCTTCTTGACTCAGTTAGTCACAATGTTCCAATACCAGAACAAACGCGGCAGCCACCGTATTTTACGATCTCCAAAAAAATTCAAAACAGCTCCTCTGACGACAAATTATGTTTTTTTATTGTTCATTGATTGTTTGCCAAAGGACCAAACGAGTCTCATTTGCAAAGT
This sequence comes from Vesta saturnalis, assembly GCA_036346205.1. Lineage (NCBI taxonomy): Eukaryota > Metazoa > Arthropoda > Insecta > Coleoptera > Lampyridae > Vesta > Vesta saturnalis. Next base: position 70,075 of record JARFJB010001161.1, on the reverse strand, counting down.
CGACTGCAGTTGAATGCGTTTTTGAATTACTGCCACGTACTCCACGCTCTCCGCTCCTACCGATTTTTTTCCTCAAAACTGAAATTGTGACACGTTATAGGTCAGATAATGTAGTACTAGGAGCAGTTAACGTGTTTTTTTGAAAATATTACCAAATATATTTTTTTCTACTACTACTTTAGAATAAAGTCATTCTTACTGGATTATTTAAAACGGGAAGTTGTGTGTTCTGTAGCACTAAGCGAAAATAATTTCATTCTAACTCTGACTAAAGAATGAGACAATGTGCTGGCATCTGATAGACTTTATAATAATTATTTGTTTTTTTATAAAATAGCACACGTTTTAATTATAAAGTGTATTCTCAACTGAATGCCACGTGCCCCAGAATTTTAGGTTAGTAATGTAGGGTCGCCAAATTTTGAAATAACAATCTGGGGACGCTTTCAATTAAACACAAATATGTAACAATATACATTTTTATTGGTATAATCAAGAAAAATAGTACGCTGGAGTGGTTACATCTCGAAATAAAATAAAAATAAAAACAAAATACAGGGTGGCCAACTAAGAATGCGAGGTACTGTCTCTGGGAAACTATCCATCGTAGAGGAGAGGCTTGCGCAAAAAAAGTTATTACTAAAACGGCCAATACAAAAACCTGGAAAATATTTTCAAGTTTCTGAAATGGTCGCTAGGGGGCGTAACTGCAATCTTGAATCAAAGAAAGTGATGTTTCTGTGAATTCTGCTATATTAACCTAATAAGAAAATAACTGATCTTTAAAGTCGAGGATAATCTGAACCTTTTTTGTGTGGCACTTTTTGATGTATGTCTAAAAATAAAGTGGTGGGGGATATTCAAAGGTTTCCTTAAATAACCCCCTGTATCTTCGAAACGGATAAGCCGATTTTAACAAACTTGGGCGCGTTGAAATGAGCTATTCTTGGGCTACAAATGTTATAATATTTGTTAGTTTCACATGTCGTCGCTAGAGGGCTTCGTTGGACATTCCGACACAAACGGTAAATTTTCGCAAAAAAATTAAATGCACTGGTATGACAAGTAGCTAAATGATGCCTAAACAAGCTAGGGAAAACCGCATCTCGATATCTTGTTCCTAACCTAAAATATTGGTCAAAGAAAACTTTATACGAAAATCCTTTAAATTTTTATTTTTTTTAACTACATTTTTCTGAAATTGTTTCTATTATGTAAGTTGTGGCCCTAAAAAGGACCGATTTAAAGGAGGAAGGTTTTTAATGCCCCCGTAAATGCTCGAAATGCTGACCATCACGCTCTATGCATTGCTGAAGCCTCTCATGACTAGACAAAACTGCAGCTTTAATTTCGGCTCTCGGTATGTTACGTATTGCGTTACGAATGCGGTTTTTCAAATCTTCTCTAGTAGTAGGTTGAGTCCGAAACACGCCTTGTTTCCAGAGGCACATCTTCCAACAATAACGGTAATTGATTGGCCGAAAAGTCAAGAAATACATTGCCATTTAGGGGTTGCTCGAAAAAATATGGCCCAATAATTTTGCTTCCCAGTATGCCACACCATACATTTAAACTCCAACGTCCTTGGCGCTGAACTTCACGCAACCAATGGGGATTTTCTGCAGACCAATAATGCATATTGTGCAGATTGACTCTCCCGTCACTACTGAAAGTGGTTTCATCGGTCCAAAAATTAAATAAAAATTCTCTATTTTCGCGTATCATGCCTAACATCCAATGGCAATAGTCTAACCTTCGATCAAAATCTTCCTCTTTCAAGGCCTGATGCAAAACAACATGATGTGGGTGCATTCTTAAAGTAATTAAAAAAAGTTTAAACGAATACCTATATATTTTGATGCCTATGGTTCTTCAAAATATTTTGAACCGTTGTCCGTGATATGCCCAACTCAGTGGAAAACGCTCTTGTGCTAACATGAGGATTTCCTTGAATATAGCCCAGTACACGGTTAATATTTTCTTGTGTTCTTCCAATTCTTAGGCGTTGAAACGTAGGCCGAAAACTACCATTGGCTCGTAAGCTCGCCACTAATCGGGGGAAAAACTCTTACGTCGCAAGGACGCCGATTTGGATAGCGAGCGCGTAAACTCTTTTAGCTTCTTCAGCATTCTGAAGACATTCAAAATAAACCGCAAGCATATCAACAGCTTCATTATTCGTAAAACGCATTTTGAAATCACAAAAATTGCTCAAAGTAACGCGAAAGTATTGACAACTATTGACAAGTTGAGGATTATGTATGTTTTGTTTAGGTATCTGTTTCCATTGCCTGCTTCTGTTAATTGTATTTTTCGTATATATTCATAGTGAATATGCATTTAAACAAACAAAAAATAGACCTTTCGTATAACTTTTACCATTGCTTACTTGTCCGTAGTAATTTCAAAAAGGGTGGTTTTATTCTGGTGCATAAATTTACAAACATTTAAAATCGCAATTTCTAGGTAACCTATTCAGAGCCGAAATTGAAGCTGCAGTCTACTCATAAGAGGCTTCAGCAATGCACAGAGTGATGGTCAGCATTTCGAGCATTTCTCCTTTAAATCGGTCCTTTTTAGGGCCACAACTTACATAATAGAAATAATTTCAAAAAAATATAGCTAAAAAAAATAATAAAAAGTTAAGGGATTTTCGTATAAAGTTTTCTTTGGCCGATATTTTAGGTTAGGAACAAGATATCGAGATGCAGTTTTCGCGAGCTCGTTTAGACATCATTTATCTACTTGTTCATGAAAAAAAAGTCATACCAATGCATTTAATTTTTTTGCGAAAATTAACCGTTTCTGTCGGAATGTCGAACAAAGCCCTCTAGCGCCGACATGTGAAACTAACAAAACTTCAAATATTATAACATTTGTAGCTCATTTCAACGCGCCCAAGTTTGTTAAAATCGGCTTAGCCGTTTCGAAGATACAGGGGGTTATTTAAGGAAATCTTTGAATACCCCCCACCACTTTATTTTTAGACATACGTCAAAAAGTGCCAAACAAAAAAAGTTCAGATTATCCTCGACTTTAAGGATCAATTATTTTTCTATTAGGTTAATACATCAGAATTCACAGAAACATCACTTTTTTAGATTCAACATTGCAGTTACGCCCCCTAGCGGCCATTTCAGATACTTGAAAATATTTTCCAGGTTTTTGTATTAGCCGTTTTAGTAAAACTTTTTTTCCGCAAGCCTCTACGATGTATGGTTTCCCAGATACAGTACCTCGCATTCTTAGTTGGCCACCCTGTACATATTTCCCAGAAGAACGAATTTTATGTAAAACGGGTTCCTTTTTAGCAAGATTGCCCCAAAAATTTCGCATAATGGTTAGTTTTTACAGTGACTAAAAATGAAAACATACGTTAGGTACTATTCGTTACCTGTCATAGAGCTTTGACAGTTGCTACATTCATTCTCGATTTGTCATCTGTCCATATATTATTCATATTCGAAAAAAATCTTTCCCGGAAGACACAATTTTAACTATTTTCTAAATATTTGTGTGTGGACTGAAGTATTGTTGAAGTGTTTAAATACATTTCATCACCTTTCAGTTGTAATGGGGACATTTCGGGGACGTTTTATAGCGTTATATACACAATTTACATGCGTCCTCAGCTTCAGATGCGTTTTTCTCGGAAATGGTTGCTTCTAGCGACTTCAAAAAAGTATACCTTTCTTAGCTGGAAAAGATAGGGAAAAAGGTGTATCAAGCCCAAAATGACGACACACACCGTGGCACAACAACTTATAGTGATTTTAAACTCTCCAAATCGTCGCTTGTGACGCCCTCTAACAAAATAGTTCACAAATTTGAATTTCTCCTCCCAAGAAACCCCTGTATTCCAAATTTCGTAAAATTAGCTGAATTAGTCGAAAGACATTAAACAAAATGTGATTTATTTGTTCAACTTTGACATCCTGTATCTCGGTTATTAACAATTTTTGTAGGTAAGTTTAGTTAGTTTGAGGTGTAATCTTATGTGGAAGAGCGTTGTAATGACCTTTCCGGGACACCTTGTATATGTTGAATAGATATTTCTTTTTCACTTACGCTGCTTTGGGTAAGTTGGTGCACGGTCGGGATAGATTAGGGCATAGACTTAAATCCTTGGATTTTAGACAAAACGTTTTAATGAGAATGAAAAAATCAATGTTGCCAATAAACATATCCTAAGCTTAGACTAAAAGCTTTAAGCAATCTTAAACTACAAAAACTAACATTGAAGCCAAAATAAAAAAAATAATGTTAAACTAATTAAAAAATACTGTTTATTCGCTTAAGAAATTCATGTACAAGAAACCGGTCGAAATTTCATCTGCACATTCCTCATGTGTCCAATCGTGGCACAAGTTCCATTTGGGAGCACTATTCTCATACGTGTCCAGGCAATACAGGCAGACTCATCATCATCGCTGCTGATTTTCCTGGTCTTGGGTTTTCCACTATTTCATAGATTTTTTTAAATTCAACTTTGTTTCTCTTTGGAGTTTATTCTGCCCTTAAATCTCCTTTAATGGGCGTTGTAACAACCTTTTTTTGTGGTTGTATTAAAAAGTACATTAATTTAAGAATCGTTCATTTATTTGGCGTAATATTAGAAAAGTTTTTAATTATTAATATGTAGAATTGAGAATGGCAATTTAATTGGCATTTCCTAGAACAAATCTTTTGGGTGTAATATTACATAAATAGTTATAGTTCCCTTTCTATTAAAAATTGGACTCCGATCATTGTATTTCGCGCAATGCGTGACAACTTCTTGAGGGGGGGCACTTACAGAAGCAATTCTGAAAGCCTCTATTTTTTTTCTTCACTTGCTGCTGAATGTTAAAGCAGAAGACATTGTTATAATGGTTTTTACTTAATATTTGGTGCCATCAGATTTTGGTGGTAAGTTATTTTTTAATTCATTATATTTTAATCTTAAGCATTTGCTCTTTCCAGGCACTCACGTACACTCATTATAGTACTTATATTATTCCCTTATACTCACTTAAGGCACTTATTTACTTACTTACTTTGATATGGTACTTTTATAAGTCAGTATATTTTTAATCTCAAATGGCTCTTAAGTTACTTATTTACGCAAGTTTCTCTTCATTCAAATAATATCATCTTAAAATGCAATTTTAATAAAATAAAACGTCAAGAATACAATAAGTTTAGTGGATTGAAAATTCCTTCAAATACCTAGTTGATCGCATTGTTACAAGAATACGCAAGGAAAATGTAGAAACGCTTTCATACTGGTTGACCGTTCCGCATCCATAATTAAACACTGGAAGCTGTCTATAAGAAAATCATTATACTGAGGTATTTATGTGGTGATTTTTTATTTTTTAAGCTTAGTTTTAAAACCTTTTTCTTTCCTCTCCTTAACCATCCATATATTGGGTAAATAAACTTAATTGCACATTGTTAATTTTTGATATTTATAGAAAGTTTTTATTGTTCATTATTTAGGTTCTGTTATTCCTTGACAAAGATAACATGGCGCTCGAGAATTTATTTAATTATATATTTTTTTTATAATTTTTTACATTGTTTTTTTATTAATTAGAGAATGGAAAATAATCAAGCAAGTGAGAAACAAGCCGCATTTCATGTGGCAATAGTCAATATAGTAGAACCCTCCCTATATTTAATCAACCGATTGTGGACGAGACGGCATATAATTAGTGGTGAAAGGTTAGTATTTCAATTTGTTAAATAATTTGTATTTAGGGAAAACTTTGCCCAATTTCCTTATTTATTAATTATCTGGTTCAGATTACATCATCATAGTTAGAGATTACATTTGGCGTTTAATCAATGTACAAATTACATCACCACTTTATTTTTGTTATTGTAGCGTATCGGTTAATATAGCCGTGAAATTTATGCGAAGGCCCTGGACATTACGTTAAAACTCGTTAGGCTTGTGGTGTAACATCAGGTTCTTGAGGCTCTTGGATGTGGTGAAGTAAGGGATCACCCTAATGGTGACGCAACCTAAGCTACCAATCATCCGGCAAGGGGGAGGTAGTTTCGAGTAGGTAGGTATGGTTGTGGTTGCAGATCAACCTTGATCTTCCTCCTCTGTCGCCAGTCTGGATGCGGTCCTGTGGATCCTTGTAAGTAGTAGACGGGCACCTTCCGCCATCTTGGATTTTCTGGGGAAAACCCACCTTTCACTTTTTTATACGTTCACGTGTAGGACGCGTTTTTTTCACCCTTATTTTTTATGGTTTCTTTTCGGAGGCATTTTTCAACCCCTAATTATTTTTGTTTTTACTCGCTCACGTGCAGGACATGTTTTTTCACCCCTATTTTATGGCCGCCCACGTGTAGGACGCGTTTTTTTCTACCCCTATGGTTTCTTTTCGAGGGTCAACCCTAATTAGAGCCTTTTTGACAGTAATTTTGTACTTGCTCACGCGAGGCATATGCAGGTCTAGGGTTTAGTCTTGGACTTGGAGTTGGTCTTGGACCTGGAGTTGGTCTTAGGGTTATTTTTGATGGACAGCTTTAACCCTGATTAAGGTCCTCTTGGTAGTATTAAGAGCAGTAGCCCTGGAGGTTAGGCAAACGCACACGCATACAATGTTGGAAATTGCATAATTACCCTAATAAGACATTATTATTAAAATTATCGATCCTATTGTTTTAAAATGGTCATATACTATTGGGTACGTTCGGATGATCTTTTACCTATACGAGAAATTTATTTATACGTTGTATTTCTAATAAGGAGGTACCTGTAAGACACGGGTAGGGCTTCGCAACTTGTTCTCGAGCCTTCGGCCCCTGTCGTGGCCCCCTGGTTGGTAATGGTATGGGCCCCTAACTTTATAAGGCAAGTGTAGAGCTTAGCCCTTATCGTGGCCCCGTGGTGCAATTGTATGCAGGTTCTAACTTAATCTTACAGCTGTAGGCCTTCGCCCCGTCATACAAAATTGTATTCTAATAAGACGGCCCTAGCATTATAAGACAAGGCTTGTATCAGGGTCTGCGCCCTGGCGCCTTTGAGTTAAAAGATTTTAGTACCATCTAGTGGTGAATAGACTAATGAACATTTCCTATAATGGAAGTTGATAATGCACACCTCTCTCTTGCTCTATCTCGTTTCTCTCTCCCTACCTCTCTTTCGGCTCTTTCTCACACACATAAACAAATCAATTAATTAATTAATCAATCAATCTCAAACAAATCATGCTCGATCAAATCAACCAGATCAATCTCAATCAATCAACCGCAATTATGTCTTACAGTTTGCGGAAACCAGATTACAGTTCAAAATTGAATACATTACAGTTTAATTAAATATGACGTGAAATAATAAATAATTTCTACCCTAATGCAATGATGCTTTATGTATAGGCAGATTCTTTCTTTCTAAACAAGCACTACCTAGACATTCGGAAAATTAAATCTGATTTATTTGCATGTTAAATTACATACACACAAAATTGTTTCATAGAAACGTGTTCGTTAACTGTTATAAAAACCCCATTAAAAAGATCGGAAAGTAATAATTACTTATGTATAACACAGAGTTAAATTAAATTAACATGTTTTTAAGAATATCAAACTGATATAATGGAAATAAAAGGCAAAAGGTTTTAATGGTTTTATTATTATACGTGAATTAACTACAAGTTTAAAATCAACGAATACGTACCAACTATTTGTAGAGCTGATCTTATGACGTCATCCTATAAGAGTAATAATACATTTTAAAAACCTTTATCGACATTTTTGTTAGCAATATCAGGTAAAAAAAACATATGTATATTAAAAATAATACGCTTACCTTTAGAAGTGTTTTTTTCCTTCAGTTGTTCTAATAACGATAACCATATGTTGAACTGAAATATTTTTTATACAAAGTGTCCACATGTAGTCTCACTAAACACGCTTTGTGAATGGTTGGCTATAAACTGGTTATTACATTCCGATCATTAACTAATTTAGAAAGCAATACACAGAACCTGATTACTGCTACTCGTATTTAGCAATTATGTTGTACTTATTTTACATTCAAAACACTTACAAATATTTTAAAAATTTTGCTAACACACGCACACACACACACACACACACACACACACACACACACACACACACACACACATATATGGATTTTTACCAGTTGAGATTAATAGCAATGTTAACTGAACGATTTAAAATTTCTGATCTGAAATAAGACTGACGTAATCTAATTTATTTGAAATTTCATATAGAGCATCACCATCATCGAGGTTTTGAGATACATTCACCTCATCGTCTTCACCTTGAACGATTATATTGTAACAACCTATAAAGCAGCTAATAACCCCTAACAGTTTTATCAGACACTATTATTACATAGACATGAGGTTATCCCTAAATTAACTGGTTTCAGCGCGCTTCTGGAAATGATGCACTCTTCAAATCTTTCAGTTCGTTTTCAGAAGCTGTACCGTATTCATTTCCTTCAATTTTATCTGCATTCTGGTTCGAGACTGTAGTACGCTTTCTAATACATTACATAAACAGAATCTTCAATATTGTGATGCGTGTAGCAGCAAAACACGTTAGCTAGCTAGTTTCACCTCTATACTATTTTACATGCAAGTCCGACCTTATCATAAATATATCTGTCAAAAAGCTAATTAAACATAGCTCCATGGACTGGGCATAGCAAGTAACGTTTGCAATTATGGGTAACTACATACAATTGACTACCATTGCTTTAGCACGAGGAGCAAACGAAAACACGCACGTACGTACGCACACACGCACGCACACACGCACGCACACACACACGCGCGCACACACGCACACACACACACACACACACACACACATACACACACACACGAGCGCGCGAAAACACGCAAACGCAAAAACACACCAACATAAAAAAACACGCAAACACGAAAACACGCTAACGCGAAAACACGTAAAACGGACACACGCAAATACGAAAACACACAAACGAAAACACGCTAACGCAAAAACACGCAAACACACAAACGAAAGCACGCAAACGCGAAGACATACAAATGCGGAAACACGTAAAACGAAAACACGTAAGCGTATTATTTTATATATATATATATATATATATATATATATATATATATATATATATATATATGTATACATATGTTTTTTTACCTGATATTCCTAACAAAAATGGCGATAAAGATTTTTAAAATGTATTATTACTGTTATAGAATGACGTCATAAGATCAGCTCTACAAATAGTTGGTACGTATTCGTTGATTTTAAACTTGTTAATTCGCCTATAATAATAAAACCATTAAAACCTTTTGCCTTTTATTTCCATTATATCAGTTTGATATTCTTAAAAACATGTTAATTTAATTTAACTCTATGTTATATATAAGTAATTATTACTTTCCGGTCTTTTTAATGGGGTTCTTATAACTGTTAACGAATACGTTTCTATGAAACAATTTTGTGTGTATGTAATTGAACATGCAAATAAATCAGATATAATTTTCCGACTGTATAGGTGGTGCCTGTTTAGAAAGAGAGAATCTGCCTATACATAAAGCATCATTGCATTAGGGTAGAAATTATTTATTATTTCACGTCATATTTAATTAGACTTTAATGTATTCAGTTTTGAACTGTAATCTGGTTTCCGCAAACTGCATGATTTGTTTGAGATTGATTGATTAATCAATTAATTGCTTTGTTTGTGTGTGTGTGTGTGAGAATGAGCCGAAAGAGAGAGAGGGAGATAGAGAAACGAGATAGAGCAAGAGAGAGGTGTGCATTATCAGCTTCTGTTATAGAAAATGTTCATTAGTCTATACGCCTCTAGATGGCACTAAAATCAATTTTAACACAAAGGCGCCAGGGCGCAGACCCTGATACAAGTCTTGTCTTACAATGCTAGTGCCGCCTTATTAGAATACCATTTTGTATGACGGGGCGAAGGCCTACAGCTGTAAGATTAAGTTAGAACCAGCATACAATTGCACCAAGGGGCCACGATAGGGGCTAAGCTCTTTACTTGTCTTATAAGGTTAGGGTCCCATACCATTACCAACCAGGGGGCCACGACAGGGGGCGAAGGCTCGAGAACAAGTTGCGAAGCCCTACGCGTGTCTTACAAGAACCTCCTTATTAGAAATATAACGTATAAATAAATGACTCGTGTAGGTAAAAGATCATCCGAACGTACCCAATAGCATATGACCATTTTAAAACAATAGGATCGATAATTTTAATAATAATGTCTTATTAGGGTAATTATGCAATTTCCAACATTGTATGCCTGTGCGTTTGCCTAACCTCCAGGGGCACTGCTCTTAATACTACCAAAAGGACCTTAATCAGGGTTAAAGCTGTCCATCAAAAATAACCCTAAGACCAACTCCAAGTCCAAGACCAACCCCAAGTCCAAGACCAAACCCGAGACCTGCATATGCCCCTCACGTGGACAAGTACAAAATTACTGTCAAAAAGGCTCTAATTAGGGTTGACCCTCGAAAAGAAACCATAGGAGTAGAAAAAACGCGTCCTACACGTGGGCGGCAATAAAATAGGGGTGAAAAAACATATCCTGCACGTGAGCGAGTGAAAACAAAAATAATTAGAGGTTGAAAAGGCCCTGCGAAAATAAACTATAAAAAATAAGGGTCCTACACGTGAGCGTATAAAAAAGTGAAAGGTGGGTTTTCCCCAGAAAATCCAAGATGGCGGAAGGTGCCCGTCGACTACTCTTGTATACAGTGCTCCTTACGTCTTCGGTGCCATTGTTCTGGTGGGTGTTCTCTATCTGGTCCTCTACTTCTCTTCTAATCTATGCTCTTCTATCCTGTGGCTCGACGGTCTCTGCTCCAGGTAGGAACGTAAACGCTCCTTTGTTGCAACGTGTGTCACAGCAGCTTCCTTCTGGAAACGGCCGAAGTGCCCGGTGTTGTCCCAGTGTTGCTAGCGAGTTCTTTTTAATTTTTTTGATCCGCAAGTAATTGTTACTGATAAGTAATCAGTGCTATAATTGGCATTTAAAAAATAGTCGGATTGAGGAAGGTTGTGGTTAGGACGGTAGTAGTTCTAAAGAAGAAATTAGTGCTTTGGCATACATGTCAAGGAACTTCATGTTTAATAATAACTCTATTATACTACAGCTTTAAATATAAAATATAAGTTTAAGTACAAAAACTGTAATGAGATTAAAATTTAGGTGTTTGTAATTGTAAGCATAAGACAATTAAGCATAAAAAGTGACGATTATGAAAATTACAAATTATTCCGTAGACTTTGTTCCTTATAAATCTTTTACTTGAATATTTATAGCATGTAGACTAGCAAATGTAATTAAATCAAATTTGAAAGTATAAACGAGGTTCGGTATCTTTAAAGTAAAGAGGTAAGTAAAACGCAGTTTCGTTTTATTTTTTGATTTTTGATTTAAAACGAACATTAAATCATTGAGCGGTGGAAAAACACCGTTGTGAAACGGTTGTTAATTTTCTAGAAAGCATGTAAAACTGAACAGTAATTAACAAAACTAATGCATTACATAAAATTTAGAAATGGCGACCAGTTTTTTTTCATGCATAATACGAAATCGACTAATAAAATAATTACGTTCTGCTTTATATCTGTCAGTAGTGATACGTTCTAACATTAACACTAAACTGGATTTTCTTTTAATGTACGATTGCGTGAGAGTGCATTATCTATTTGTTCTAAATTTGATGAAGAAATAAATCTTATTTAATTAAGAACTTTTTTTTATATAATCAAATGTGTAGGTGTGGAAAGGTGCATTCTTACACAAAAGAAGCATCTGCTTGTTGCTTCCCCTTTGCAGCATTACACCCTTTATTTATTAGTATCGTTCTGGTAGCACTGAAAAGATATAATTTCAGCAAAATGCACCTGTAGTATAGAGAGGAAGTAAATTTGTGTCTTTGTTGAAATAGCCGTCTACCCTTCTAAAACCAGAATTTGTGCCACATTTATTGCATCATTTGTAAAAACACTTTTACCTGTTATCTCCAGTTAACACTGTACTAAAACGAAATCATTCTGAAATGTTTTATAATTGTTAATTTCGATTATAAAACAACTTCAGTCAATAATTATGTAAATGAGGTGTGTAGGTGTTGTAATTTTTGGACTATTTTTAAGAGTGGGTATGCACCTGCTCCTGAAAGAGAGGGTTGTGTACGTATAAAGTATATTTTAATTATTGGTATTAAAAAGGTAACAAGTGAGAGGATAACGAATTTTGGTTTTCAGTAAAGTTATAGTTTGCATAATTTAGGTTATCTTGGGTACGGTCCAATTATATTACAATAATTCATATATGTGTGGGCATGATTACTTGTACATGCATTTCATCAACAATTGTGTTATGTAGCTTATGATTCATATTTAATAGTACCTACTATTAACAGTATCTGGGATTATGGGAGTGTTTCTATTAAAGTTACTGATAAAATTGATTTTCAATAATAGAGAACCTCCTAGTTATAAAAGTACCAGTATTTATCGATTCTTTTCTGACTAAAGAAGTAGATTTATTATTTTTTTAAATTTTAAAGAATTTTGTTACCTTCCAACCTACATATACATATGTAGATATACAAGTCTATGCAATCGATTTTTTAATCGCTAAATCGACTTATTAGCTCATTTTACAACTAACCAAGTTTCGTCAAGATCGGCCATCATGTCTGGGCAGCTGTGTGCGTGGGCGCGAGCGTGCACGTGTGCGCGTGTGTGCATGCGCGTTTGTGTTTGTGTTTGTGTTCGTGTTCGTGTTCGTGTTCGTGTTCGTGTTCGTGTTCGTGTTAGTGTTCGTGTTCGTGTTCGTGTTCGTGTTCGTGTTCGTGTTCGTGTTCGTGTTCGCGTTCGTGTTCGTGTTCGTGTTCGTGTCCGTGTTCGTGTTCGTGTTCGTGTTCGTGTTTCTGTTCGTGTTAGTGTTCGTGTTCGTGTTCGTGTTCGTGTTCGTGTTCTGTTGTGTTCGTATACGTGCTCGTGCATCGTTACTGTACTCGTGCTCAAATCGTGCTTGACGTTATGCGTTATGTTATGCGCTAGCTTTGCAGTGATCTGCGTTTGGGAGTTGTTTGCGTTTAGCGTTCGTTTGCGTTACGTGTATTGTGTTTGGTTTATATGGACTTGTGTTAGTACGTTTTGTTGTGTTGTGTTCTGTAGTTTATGTTTGTATTTGTGTTTGTGTTACTGTCATATATTGAATATGTGTTGTGTTGATGTTTGTGTTATGTGATTGTTTTGTGTTTGTCACACAGTTTCGTGTTCGATGTTCTGTGTATTGTGTTTGTTGTTGTTTGTAGTTCGTTCGTGTTTGTGTTTGTGTTGTGTTGTGTTTGTGTTTTGATGTGTGTGTTCTGTGTTTCGTGTTGTGTTGTGTTTTTGCTTGTGTTTGTGTTTCGTCGTTTGTCGTTTGTGTTTCGTGTTTGTTGTGTTGTGTTGTGTTTGTGTTTGTGTTTGTGTTTGTGTGTTTGTGTTTGTTGTTTTGTTGTTTGTGTTTGTGTTGTGTGTTTGTGTTTGTGTTTGTGTTTGTGTTTGTGTTTGTGTTTGTGTTTGTGTTTGTGTTTGTGTTTGTGTTTGTTGTTTAGTGTTTGTGTTTTTTTGTGTTTGTGTTTGTGTTTGTGTTTGTATGTTATTTGTGTTTTGTGTTTTGTTTGTAGTTTTGTGTTTGTGTTGTGTTTGTTGTGTTTTGTTTGTTTTATGTGTTTGTGTTTGTGATTTGTGTTTTGTGTTTTTGTTTTGTATGTTTTGTTGCTATTGTGCTTGTGTTGTGTTGTGCTTGTGTTGTGCTTTATGCTTGTGTTTGCTTGTGTTTGTGTTTGTTGTGTTTGTGTTTGTTGTTTGTGTTGTGTTTGTGTTTGTGTTTGTGTTTGTGTTTGTGTTTGTGTTTGTGTTTGTGTTTGTGTTTGTGTTTGTGTTTGTGTTTGTTTGGTTTTGTCGTTTAGTGTTTAGTTTGCTTGTTTTGTTGTGTGTTTGTGTTTGTGTTTGTATTTGTGTTTGTGTTGGTGTTTGTGTTTGTTTGTGTTTGTTTGCGTTTGCGTTTGTGTTGGTGTTTGTGTTTGTATTTGTGTTTGTGTTTGTGTTTGTGTTTGCGTTTGTGCTTGTGCTTGTGCTTGTGCTTGTGCTTGTGCTTGTGCTTGTGCTTGTGCTTGTGCTTGTGCTTGTGCTTGTGCTTGTGCTTGTGCTTGTACTTGTGCTTGTACTTGTGCTTTTGCTTGTGCTTGTGCTCGTTATTGTGCCTGCGCCTGTGCCTGTGCCTATACCTGTGCCTGTACCTGTACCTGTGCCTGAACCTGTGCCTGTGCCTGTGCCTTTGTGTGTGTCTGTGTATGTGTCTGTGGCCGTGTCTGTGTCTGTATCTGTGCCTGTGTCTGTGTCTGTGTCTGTGTCTGTGTCTGTGTCTGTGTCTGTGTCTGTGTCTATGTCTGTGCCTGTGTCTGTGTCTGTTCCTGTGCATGTGTCTGTGTCTGTTCCTGTGCCTGTGTCTGTGTCTGTGCCTGTGTCTGTGTCTGTGTCTGTCTATGTGTCTGTGCGTGTGTCTGTGTCTGTGTCTGTGTTTGTGTTTGTGTTTGTGCTTGCGCTTTCACTTGCGCTTGGGCTTGGGCTTGTGCTTGTGCTTGTGCTTATGCTTGTGCTTGTGCTTGTGCTTGTGCTTGTGCTTGCTTGTGCTTGTGCTTGTGCTTGTGCTTGTGCTTGTGCTTGTGCTTGTGCTTGTGCTTGTGCTTGTGTTTGTGTTTGTGCTTGTGATTGTACTTGTGCCTGTGCTTGTGCTTGTGCTTGTGCTTGTGCTTGTGCTTGTGCTTGTGCTTGTGCTTGTGCTTGTGCTTGTGCTTGTGCTTGTGCTTGTGCTTGTGCTTGTGCTTGTGCTTGTGCTTGTGCTTGTTCTTGTTCTTGTTCTTGTGCCTGTGCCTGTGCCTGTGCCTGTGCCTGTGTCTGTGCCTGTGCCTGTGCCTGTTCCTGTGCCTGTGCCTGCGCCTGTGTCCGTGCCCGCGCCCGTGCCTGTGTCTGCGTTTGCGTTTGCATTTGCGTTTGCGTTTACTTTTGCGTTGGCGTTTGCATTTGCGTTTGCGTTTGCGTTTGCGTTCATGTTTGTGTTTGAACCAAATCCGGTCGAATTTTACATTCTCCAAGTAAGAAATCCTCTTGCAAGCGATGTTGTCCTTGAGATAGAAACATACACCTTTGTAACGAAAGTTGAAGTGAAGATTTCATGGGGGAAATTTCAAATCGGGTGAATCGGAGCTTTCAGACGAAACTTGTGTTTCTGATAGAAACAAAATGTCAAGCTGTAATTTTTCAAAATGTTGATGAACAGTATTAGACCTGATACCGCGGATATTGCAATAGTGGATCAGAAAGTGAGTACTTTCAATGACCGAGGTCGCTTGGGGCCTAGGCTCATAGACATCCGAATGAGACAGCCATTTTTTTATTTTTAATTTTGGACTTTCAATCCAATGGGAATACAGTGAGGGCGAGAAGAAATAATAAGGATGAGAATAGATTTAAGATAAGGAAAAAGGTGACCGGCATCCCTTACCAAGCTAAGAAAGTCAGAGACCTAATATTAAGGAGCCCATGGTAAGCGTGGTGGTACGTCCGCGGCGGGAAGGGGTACACATGCCTCCCACCGCTAACCATTTGTAACTATTTATGTAAAAAGGAAATATGGGACATGGATGCATCATCCGAAGAGTTTGAAGGGTATCAAATACCCTTAGTAAGGGGAAGGAGAAGGAGAATTTGCTGTTATATTAGATACAAAATTATGAATTTTCATGCTATCTAGTCTAAGTGACAAATGTAGTGGTTATTTATGGTAAGTTTTTAGACGTGCTATGTCAATACAATAGTGTAAACAAATAAATAAAAAATCTATTTAATTCTGTACTTTATTTCGGTTTCTAAAAGTACATAGTTAATACAATGGCGAGCGAAAAGTGGCTCATTTGTATTCGAGGGTAAGGTGAATAGTTCTCGACCTCACACAAAGATGGGTTTCCAATCAGGAAAAAATTACGTTTTCTGAGTGGGTGTACGTGTTATAGAGTTCGTATGACAAGTTTTAGTTTGCAGTAGACGTTTTGCGTGTTTTTCGTTAAAATGGATAAACATGAATATTGTGCAGTCATAACATTCTTCGTTTTGGATGGATTAACCCCTAAGGAAATTCATCCGAAGTTGACAAATGCTTACGGGGACTCTCCTACTACTCCTTTCATGTCAATCGTTAAAAAGTGGACAGCTGAATTTAAACGTGGTCGCACATCCCTCGAAGATGACCTACGTGAAGAACGGCCAAAAACCAGAAACCATTGAAAAAGTGCATGGTACCGTGTTGGACGATAGGCGAGTAAAGGTGAGTGGGACAGCTGCGGATGTGGGGATATAGGAAGAAAAGATGCGAAACATCTTACACAAAGAATTAGGGATGCGAAAGCTCTGATCAAGATCAAAAGGAAATGCGCTAACGATTTTCGCAGCAATCTTTGGACCAATTCAATAGGGATCAAACCGATTTTGTGCGGAGATTTGTCGCCATCGATGAGGAATGGGTCCTCCACTACACGCCAGAAACGAATCAGGAGTCCAAGTAGTGGGTGGAAGCAGGTAGTTAAACACCAAAGAAAGCGAAATCGATCGCATCTGCCAGAAAGGTCGTGACCAGAGTTTTTGGGATGCAAAAGGGATCTTGTTAATTGATTACCTTGCAAAAGGCAGAACAATTACAGGCGAATATTACTCCAATCTTGTCGACCAGCTGGATGCCAAAATTCTCGAGAACAGGCCTGGCTTGAAGAAGAAAAAATTATCTTTCACTAGGACAATGCACCCGCATACAAGGGTGCGTTGGCGATGGGAAAACTGCGGGATTTAAGGTACAATTTGCTCGACCATCCCCCATATTCTCCTGATTTGGCACCCCCAGACTTTCATCTTTTCCAAACTTGATGAAATTTGTTTCTGGGAAGCGCTTCGCATCCAATGAAGAAGTTGAGAGGACCGTAGATGAGTATTTTTACAAAATTCCAGACTCTCACTTCCGGGAAGGAATACTGATGTCGGAGAAACGCTCGACAATAAAATCATTTTTTTAACTGAAAGTCGCAGTCGTTCATTGTCAGCCCGAGAATTTTTCACCTTACCCATATATTTTTCTATTGAAGGCACCGTTTGTAAAATATCTGGGCGGAATTCATTTCAAAAATATGTTTTGTCATTAAAAGTCCTTTTAAAGATGTTACAGTATGGCTAGTTTTTTGCTGATCCAAATTTTATTCATATCAGAAAAAATACTTTTTGTACTCGTTCTATGGAAAAAGAATGTTTCCACTTATTTCTAATGCATTGAAACAGCATCCTAATGTTTTTTAGTTTTCGCTATCGCCAAGGGATATTTGCGTTACACGGTTGGTATTATGTGCTGATTAATACAAACTTCTGAAATGTCACCGTCAAATGTTAATTGTCATTTTACATCAAATCAGTTACAAACATGTTTATTTATGAAAAGACTTACATGAATTATACAGTGTACATTGCAATGCATACTGTCGCACGCACACGTATACATACACGCACACGCACAGACATCATAGCCGATCTTGGCAAAACCTTGTCAAACGTTGTAGAATGAGCTAATAAGCGAACAATTTAGCGGTAGTGAAGAAAAAGTCGATTGCATTATCTTCTGTTCCTACGTATGTATAGTTGAATCGTAAGCCAGTGGAGACAGAAAACGGACCTTCAGAGTTGTTTCGTGGTTTAGAAGCTTGTTTGGTTAGACGGCTGAGACAATGTTGGAGTCAAAACGTGAGGGATGGCTGACCAATTTTAAGTCTGTTTTGAAAATTACGTAATGAAAGCGCAAGATTTGATGACGTAGTGTGCTCTGATTGACGTGGTGAATTGACTAAATTGACTGAAAAGCATGAACCTTGCAACATTTTCAACACTGATGAAACTAATCTATTTATCGAGTGTTTGCCGCTCAAAACAATAATTTATAAGACAAGAAATGCCACTGTGACCAACACAGTAAGGACAGGTTGAGGCTTCTACTGGCTGTGAGCATGGAAGGCTCAGAAAAGTTTAAGCCACTTTTCATAGAGAAAGTCACAAAGACTAGGTGTTTTAAAGTCCTTAACTTATCGGTCAAACAAGAAGGCACCGTGCAGTGTACAGTGAGTGACTGGTATCGTTGAACAATGCTATGAAAAGCCAAAAATGTCAAATTTTCTTGTTCTTTGATATTTGTACAGTGCACAATAGCCATCCACTTTTGACTAACGTAAATTTAAAAGCTTCAAAACTTTTTACTACCATGAGATTGTGAAGGTGGTCCTGGATAGCATCGAAAACGGCGATACGATTCTAACTTTGTTCTCACAGCTACATACGTTGATGGTTGACAAAGCCTGAAGAAGTGTAAGCTCATCTACAATTTTCAATTGTTCTCGGAAATGTGGATTTCATATCGCTGTACAACCAAATGAAACACCTCAAATCGCTCCTACATCTTGGGATGCTCACGTTACAGTAGGGGATTTGAAGATTTCGGGCGAGTTGACGATGACTTTACAGTATGGGAAGGCTCTATCTGATACTCCACAGGCATGCGGAGACCAAACCGACGACGATGATGATCAGGACCCACCACTTGCTACGCTGAAGCAAGCCGGTGTATTCCTGGAAAAGCTCCGATTCGAGTAAATATACATATGTATATACCTGCATAGTTATGAATAACAAACTCAATCATTGTACATATGTACAACGTATTTTTTACGCAAATTGGAGCCGAGGTATTTGATTTACTATCTACCCTGACTAGAGTTGTTGATATGGCAAAGCTTGGAAGAGCGAAACAGACGAAAATTACTCACTTCTTGAAGTAATACAACTTATGTACATACATATGTTATTTATGTGTAATTCTGCAATCAAACACAAAAAAATAAACGAGGATAATTTAACGGAACGTAAGACTCTAAATGAAAGATATGAGTTAGAGCATTAATATTTTTTTACTTTTCAACATATTCCTCTTGTACATGAACACACTTGTATTAGCGATGATGAAGTGCGATTATGCTCGTTTTGTTGTTAAAATATTTCTCCGTTGTAGCAATTATTTCGCCCGTCTTAAACTTCTTTTTGACAAGGAAAAGATTAAGCTTCGGGAATAAGTAAAAGTAACTCGGGGTAAGCTCAGGTGAGTAACGTGGGTGCGGAATAAACGTAGAAGCGAAGTTAATCCAATTTTTTATAAACAATGGGACTGGTATGTGAAAGTGCATTATCATGAGAACAGAGCATCCTTTTTCGAACTAATCCACGTCTTTTTCAGCAATTTCTGCTTTTAGTTGGTCCAAAATTGCTGCATAATATGGTCCGCTGATGGTTTGGCACTTTGTGTCATAACCGATGAAAAGTATCCTTTTCGAATCCCAAAAAATCACAGACATTACCTTCTCCGTCTTCTTTGTCGGAGGACTGACATGATGTTTCCAATGTTGAGATTGGCGTTGTGATGCGGGGATGTAGTGATGAACCTAAATTTCACCAACCGTAGCAAAGCGGCGCAGAAAATCAACCTTATTCTTGTTAAACAGCGTCAAATTGTCATTTTGATCAGCATTCAACAATCGCGGCACCCATCTTACGGACCACTTAGACCTGCCCAACTCGACATGTAAAATGTGATGTATGCTCTCAGTTGATACGCTTATGATCCTTGCTATTTCTCCAACCATTATTCTTCTATCCTCCAAAACAATATCACGCACTTGATCGATTTTTTCAGAGGTTGTTACCGTTTGTGATGGTCCTGGTCGTTTATAATCTTCAATGCCGAAATCACCACGTTTAAATTATGCAACTCTGCGACAAATCGAGTCTCCTGTCAAATCATCCTTGTAGAACAGGAATCAATATTAACAATGGTATGTTTTGTGTAGATGAATGTGATTAATTTAGTACCTATTTTAGTTTAGTTGGGTGTAGCTTACTGCGTGCGGTTAATACAATTCGTTTGCCGGTATCTCGCGAGGTCGTCATCGAATAGACGGGGGTATGCGGTGGGCATATGGAATATTGTCTAGGGATCTCCTGGGGTAGGTCGTCAAGGAGTTATGTTAGGATCGCGGGAAGGTGTTTGAATTTTAGTTTGTTTTTTTTGCGGGGAATTGAGGAGTTGTAGGAAGTGGTAAGGATTTCTCTGGTTGGAATTATGTCGCCGAAAATTCTTTTGTGTGCAAAGTTTCTTTGTAATGTCTTCTATTCTGTGTGTGATGGGTGGTATGTTTGTTTGTTGTATTGTGAGGTCGCTAGGATACCTCCAAATCAACCTGTGTATACGTCTGAGTATTCGGAATTCACAGGTAACGATAGAGGAGAGGTGATTAGGGTTTATGTTAGTGTACATGGGTGCTCGGAAATCCATAACAGGGCGTATGTATGTTTTGTAGTGTTTTGGGGTGGCAACCTCTGATTCTACCCGGAGGGCGCCTAGTAGGTATGCTCGGTTTCTTATTCTGTTAAGTGTTCTTTGTACATCGGGGAGCCAATTAAGGGTTTTAGTGAAGAGGATTCCGAGTAGGTGACTTCGCGTTGGAGTAGGAATCTTTCTTGATTTAGCACGAGGGAAACGTTACTCCCGGCTAGCTTTCGGGATTTATCTTCGGTGTAGTTAGGATGTCGGAAGAGGATTGCTTGGGTTTTGGTGGGATTGACGGAGACTCTCCGCCGGTTTGCCCAGTTGGAAAAGTTCCGAAGGGTTTTGGATATGAGACAGGAGGCCGTTTCGCTATTCCGATTCACCGCTCAGAAGGCACTGTCGTCCGCAAACTGTGCAACGACTACTCCGTGTTGTGCAACTTCGGAAATGTCGGAAACGAAGATAGTGTAAAGGATCGGGGCTAAGGAAGAACCTTGCGGTACGCCTGACCGATTAGTGAGGTGAGTGTAGGAGTTTGGAGAATGGGTCACGTATGTTGAGGTTGCGGATCTTGTGTAGGAGACCGGCGTGCTAGTTCGGTCAAATGCTTGCTTAATGTCCAGAAACACAGCCAGATTACATTGCCTGTGATTGAATGCTCTGCTGGTTTTTGTAAGCAGCTTCAACAAGGGATCATGACACATTCGGTTGGGACGGAAGCTGAATTGGCTGTTGGGAAGGAGTTCATTGAATTCAAGAGTCCCCTGACTAGTAGAATTTGCTCAAATCATTTCCGATGCAACTCAGGAGGACGTATCATGACGGTGGAGGGCGATTTCCAGTCCGTCGGGAAATGGGATAGGATTAGGCATTTGTTATAGATATTGGAGAGTAATCGGAGGCCGGGCCGTGCGGATGTCGGAGAATTTTCCGATTTAGGTCGTCACGGTCCTGGGCAGAATTTCGTCCTTTTTTGAAATACTTGTTGACCTGGTCCGGAGTGATAGGGGCATAGAAAGGATTGTCGTTATCCAGTTGGATTTCGGGAAGGTTAAGGGTACGGAATTCTTCAAGGCGGCTGTCAAAGAGTGCCTTGAACTGGGCTTTGAATTGGGGATCGATAAATGAATTGGAGGTGAAGACCGAAGAAGTCGGCCTTTCCTTGGTCGGAGGAGATTAGGTTGACCTATGGGTCAGTTAAGAGGTTACTTTCCTTCTGGTCAGTCTATCGAACTGTTGCCAGAAAAGGTTTCCATTTCTATAATCTGTAAAAGTGCATTATCATGAAAAAGAGCACCTTTTTAAATTAATCCTGGTCTTTTTTCAGCAATTGCTGATTTTAGTTGGTCCAAACCTGCAGCATAATATGGTCCGTTGATGGTTTTTCACTTTGTGTGATAGTCGATGAGAAGTATCCTTTTCGAATCCCAAAAAATCACAGTCATTACCTTCTCCGCCCTCTTTGCCGGAGGGCTGCTATGATGTTTCACACTGTTGATTGGCGGTTTGATGCGGAGATGTAGTGATGAACCTAAGTTTCACCAATCGTAACAAATCGGCGCAGAAAATCAACCTGATTCTCGTTAAACAGCTTGAAATTGTCGCTCAATGTGCACTCTTTCTCGTTTTTGATCAGCATTCAACAATCGCGGCACCAAGCTTACCGACAGCTTAGACATGCCCAACTCTACGTAAAAAGGTGTTCTATGCGCCCAGTTGATACGCCTATGATCCTAGCTATTTCACCAACCATTATTCTTCGATCCTCCAAAACAATATCATGCACCTGATCAATTTATTGTTTCCGGGGTTGTTACCGTTTTTGATGGTACTGGTCGTTCATAATCTTCAATGCTCAAATCACCACGTTCAAATTGTGCAACTCTGTGACAAATCGTTGCTTTCAATGGGGCATTGTCACCCATACGTGTATCCATCTTAGGATTTTTCATTTAAGCGTCGTCTTCAAACCGTTGTAATTTCTTAACTAAACGTCACAAATCAACTAGACTTCACCTACCACTATAAAAAAGATGGCGCAACTCGAAAATTATGTTCCTTTTAACCGCTAGAGGACACTAGTAGTCGAGTCTCACGCCCTATCAAATCATCCTCGTAGAACAAAAATCAATATTAATAACGACATATTTTGTGTAGATGAATGTGATTAATTTAGTATCTATTTCTTTTGTAATATACCTACTTTTAATTTTTAATGTATGAAGTGTATCGAAACGAAGCAGACTTGTACAGGTTGTCCCATTTTGGTTGTCCTCGCAGGGTATCTCAGTTATTAGCAAAGATACAGAGATGCGGTTTTCGCGAACGTTGGCTACTTTTTTGTGAAACGAAAGATGACACAAACATAATTACTCTAGCTCTTCTCATTTTTGAGATACAGGGCGTTTTGAAAAAGTTGCATTTTGAGACAGCCCCGTATCTCAGCTATACGATAACTTATAAAAAAGTGAAAAGTGTTCTTTATATAATTTTTCCGTAGAATGCAGTGCTGTTTTCAGAATGAGTATACGGGGTCAGGTCAAAAAGTTATCGGGATCAACTTCATTTTTTTTAAATGGGACACCCTGTCTATTTTCTCATAATTAAATTTCTCTTGTTCTAAGCACTTCAAATATATATAACAATTATCACTTATTTTGATAAATAGCGTGGTATTTTGTATTATTAACTGAATTTCTTAGTAGGCTTTGAATTCGTAATCTTCTATTGTTTTTTTTTGCCTAATATAGAAAACCATCATTATGTAATTATGTCATTGAAGAAGGTACAAATTTCGGCAAAATAATTTATTTTATTTCCAGAATTGTTGATTTGAAACTCATATAAATATTGGATGTATTTATTTATAAATTTAGAGACAAACGAAAATAAGAAGAATTAAAATTTTATAAATATTGCTCAATTTGCTGACCATTATGGTCAAGACAAATCCTACATCTCCGAAGAATTTCTTGAATGGATCTTAATAAAAATAGGGGTCTTAAACGTAGTTCTTCAAAGGCTTCTCTTGTAGCATTCATCAAAGCTTCTTGAGTTTCATACCGTCTTTGATGAATTTTATTTTTAAGGTAGCCCCACAAAAAAAAATCTAAAATTGATAGGTTTGGGGACCTTGCTGGCCAATTAACTGGTCCATTGTTACCAATCCAATGGTTTTGAAACATTGTATTGAGGTAATCTCTTACTAGTCTTGCATTGTGGCAAGGTGCCCCGTCTTGCTGAAAATAAACCTCTCTTAGCTGGGCTAACGGAATATCATCAATCAATTCTGGAAGGCAAATGTCCAAAATTTCCAAATATCGTTGATGGTTCAAATTGCCTTCAAACTGTAACAACCTTTTTTGGTGGTTGTATAAAAAAGTACATTAATCTAAGATCATTAATTTATTTGGCGTAAAATTAGAGGAATTTTTAATTATTTTCATGTAAACGTGAAAATTGGCAACTTAAATTGCATTTTCAAGAACAAATCTTTTGTGTGTAATATTACGTAAATAGTTTTAATTCCCTCTCTTTAAAAAGTTGGATTTATAGTATTGTATTCGCGCAAGCGTGAAGATAAAATACATTTGAGTTATTCTGAAAGCTTTTCTTAATTTAGTTAATGCTGAATATTAACCGCAATAAGATGATTTTAATTAATTTTTATATTCGTGCCATCACGAAATTTTGGTGGTGAGTATTTTTAATTCAGTATAGTTTAAACTAAGCATTTGTTTGATTTTTAGGCACGTTTAGGTGGCACGTTATGTGGCACATTAATTTAAACGTTAGGTGGCACTATATTTTCACCACCTTTTAATTTTTAAACACTTATATTACAAATGGCTATTAAGTAACTTATTTACCCAAGTTTCTCTTTGGAAAAAATTAATAATATAATATTAAAATGCAAGTTTAATTCAATAAAACATCCAGAATAAGAAAGAGATGTAAAATGCTTTCATCTGTTTGACCGTTCCGCCTCCGTATTTGAAGCTGTCTATAGAAAATACTGCTGAGGAATTTTTTGTGGTAAATTTTATATCTATTAAGCTTAGCTTTAAAACCTTTTAGTACCTCTCCTACTATCCATAATTTTGGTAAATAAATTTTGCATATTGTTATTATTTGTTATTATTAGAATGCTTTTAATGTTCATTAAATAGGTTTTGTTATTTTCCTGATTTAAAGATAACATGGTGCCCGAGATTTCATTTAATTATATATCTAAATTTTTACATAATTTTTTATTAATAGGCATAAGTGAAAATAACTAAGCAGTTGAGTGACAAGCGGCGTTTCAGGTGAGTTACCAATTTAAAATTCAATATAATTGAACCCTCCCTTTTTAATCTACCGATTGTGGACGAGACGGCATATTAATTAAATGATAAGCGGCATATAATTAGTGATGAAAGGTTTACCATTTGTTAAATAATTGTATCTAGGAAAAACTTTGCCTAGTATCGTTATTTATTAATTATCTGATTTTATTACATCACTAAGTATATGTGTTTGTTATGATGATATAATATAATTTTATTTTGTTTATAAAACATGTAAAATGTTAATCTGCCTCCTAAAATGAAACAGGACACATTGAACCCAAACCTGCCTTGCTGCTGACGGATCACGGTAACATGCCGATTTTCGTTAGACCAGAAACGATTCGTTGCACGATTGTAAATTCCGGCGGAGCTTATATGGCTTTCATCCGACCATATAACTAAACGACCAAAATTACCATTTTCTTCACTTTTCTGAATATACCATCTACAGAAATCGATACGCAATTGAGCATCACCCGGATGCAAGTGGTGGATGACTTGAGGTATATAAGGTTTATAATGGTATTTTTAAATATTTTGATACTTTCGTTTTGAAATGCCCACCGATTCTTCTATTTTTCTGCAAGACGTATAATTTTCGTTAACAGTGACCTCTGCAAGGACATTTATTTCATTATTTTCTTCGTTTTCTTTTCTATATGTTTTGGCGCGTGGCCTTTCAAACGATCCGTGATTTTCCAAATTTTGTTTTAACCTAATGAATGTTTTTTTACACGGTTGCCTTATTTCCGGAAATCTATAATATTCACATTTTATTTAACTCAAATGATGACTAACATTCCAGTAAATATAAATACCTTTCAAAATATATTTCCTTCGCTTGCTCTGCATTAAAATTTGTTTGGTAATAAACCCCAATCATATCTAATTTCTCATAGTTCTCGTACCCTAAATTATTCGCCATGGTTTGAAACTTTGTAAAAATTCAAAATAACGAAAAGAATATTGAAAACTTTACTAACAATAAGGATCTCAACAATCAACAAATTTGCAATTATTGACAAATGTCAAAAAATGAAGTTGCCATGGTAAAACAATTGCAGTACCAAAGGCCACTAACCAATCCAGTTAATAATTTCAAATACTGCGCTATTTGTATAAAAAATGATGAATGCTATACATATTTGAAATGCTTAGAACAAGGAAAATTTAATTATGAGAAAATAGACAGGGTGTCCCATTTAAAAAAAATGAAGTTGATCCCGATAACTTTTTGACCTGACCCCGTATACTCATTCTGAAAACAGCACTGCATTCTACGGAAAAAATTATATAAAGAACACTTTTCACTTTTTCTATAAGTTATCGTATAGCTGAGATACGGGGGCTGTCTCAAAATGCAACTTTTTCAAAAACGCCCTGTATCTCAAAAACGAGAAGAGCTAGAGTAATTCTGTTTGTGTCATCTTTCGTTTCACAAAAAAGTAGCCGACGTTCGCGAAAACCGCATCTCTGTATCTTTGCTAATAACTGAGATACCCTGCGAGGACAACCAAAATGGGACAACCTGTACAATGTACATACCATATGGCAGAATTAAAAGCAAAATTAGTACTATTTAATCATAAAATGATGTAAGTGTAACGGTAACGCTAATTCTTATTTTGACAAAAGATTTTACTTTTGAAAGATTGTCTACATATTTGAAGTACTAATAGAAGCGTCCTAAAGTTAATGTGGTATAAAAAAAATCTGCTTAATAAATCTACCCCAAGGATATTCCATTTATACAACATGTACGGCAAACAAAATAACTCCTGCAGATTGGCAATAGAGGCTTCTTATTAGGAGTCAGTGCTGCTATTCGCTTTGATTAAAAGCTTAATAGTTCCGGGAAACTACCCTTAATTTACTATGTTTACTATTGGTTGCTAGTTAAACGTCGGTAAACAAACAAAAGAGAATTATATTAAGTTTGCACAACTGATTGGAAACAACGATAGTAAATTTACGCCATCGCCATTAACTATAACAAAATTAAATTCTAAAAAAAGCTTTATAATACGTTATATTCTTGTAGTTGAAACTTTATATCAAGCATGCCGTGTCTGATCGTTTTTTTTAACTTGATACGTTCAAGAATGCGAGCATTCCTCCTATCTCACTCTAACTTAATTAAGTCTGTATTCGTCGCACTCCATTTACAAATAAAAACTTATAAACCGGTACGGAAAGCAACGTTGCCGGGTCTATTTTATAACTATTTCAATCGTAATAAATCTACAAGTTTTTTTATTCGTTTAATTAATTAATGGATCAGACATTTTAGTACAAATAATTTAAAAAGCAAAAAAAAAAACGTAGTTATTTATATTAATGCAAATGAATGTCGGTTTTATTTAAATTAAAAAAATTATTTTGCATATTTTAGATATTTATTAACAAAATAACGTTTTTATTAAAAATTATTGCAGAAACGTTAATATTACATTAGTATTTTCGTAAAGGGCTAAAATGAACCTTATTTCTTGTACTTCAATAAGAGGTCAAGCTTATTTAAGATTACAATTAGACACCGCTCTATAATTTTAGATTCTGATTGCTTTTTTTATGTCTAGTTTGTACATTAATTATTTTTTGTTACACGCGAGACAGGTTTTTATTTTAATTGCGAAATACTCTATCTTTAGTAAAATTATTATGAGGAAAACTAAGGGATAAAACCTAAAACATAAATATTAAAAAGACCAAAACAAAATTAATCATTATTACTTCATATATACCATAATGTTCAAAAATTTAGTTCAGAAAAATAGTAATTCCTAGCGCCCTCTGTTAGGCTGTTTAAAAAAAGCAAAGCATGTTACAGTGACTGCTAAGCAAGCTTAAACTCACAATGTATATCTTACTTAACTTGGATGTGGTTGCTCTATCTAGCGGTGTTAATACGAAATTATTAGTGTAAAAGATTAATAAAAGAGGTCGACGGAATCGTTTTTAAGTCTAACATTTTAAATTGTGATAACAAAGTATAGACAAAGACAATAAAAAAAACACATAAAATCCAGAAGTTATGTAACAGCTGAGGCTATAAATTAAAAAATTACAAAATAAGTTTGTTAGTTTTAAAATTAGTAAAGGTGACTTTTGACATGAAACTCGTTAAAACATTAATATATTACTAATAGTAGTATATTTTTTATGTTTACTTTTATGGATTTAAAACAACTTCTGTCCCCTATTAATTTTTTAATTATATTTTAAATGGCGTAGGTTTTTTAATAAAGGAACGTTTTATATTCTCGTATGATGTGTTTATACATTGATTTTGATTTTGTGTCAATATATAAATTTAAATCCTATATGAGCAAATACTTATGTCGTCGAGAAGGCAGTGAGAATTAGATTTTGAAATTAGAGTTGGCAATTCTGACGCAATTAGAGTTCATTGGGCAGCGGTCAGTGATAGACAACTCGATGACGTTTGACGGTTTGAGGTTGTTTGGAAGAAAAACAACAAATAAAAAACAACTTGTCTTTTAAAGTAAGTGTTCAAAATGATTGTTATTATTAACTGTCAGTTTTTAAAACCCAAATTCGAATGGCTACTCGAAAGTTTTTGTTCATATTGTATTAGAATCATTTTTTTCGGACACTCAATGGAAATGGACCATATTTCCTTACTACAAATCGTAAACAAAGGTATCTCTTTTCTTTAGAGCAACCATTTCTTTATAAAGAATTATTGATTATTTATTGGAAAAAAAATTAAACGTACAACTATTAACGTTAGAAAAATGCTTGTATGTTTTAACTATGAATCATTGAATGATAGCGACGATTTTGATGTTTGTACAATGTTTTAACCGTAAATCATTAAATGATAGTGACGAATTTGATAAAACCTCCTGATGAACTTCTCCATTTGACGTATAAAATGATGAAATAATTCAGTACGTTGTAGGACAACACGTGATGGATTCTGGCATCCACTGTTTGACGATGATGGCTGATTAAAAATCATTTGCGAAGTCGCCATTTTATTGTTAATGCTTTCTTCTATATATCCTCTGGAGTCGTGTTTAGTCGCCATCCTCCATGATTTTTGAGCCTCCTGATATCCGCTCCACCCTCAGCAAGAAAAGTTGTTGACGTTCGACGTAGACAGTGTCCAGTGTAATCGTCTAAGTTGGGTAATTTCAAATAATGGGTAATTTCCTTAGGCATCTTGTAGAAACTGTGGATCTCCACAGGTTGCACTGTACAGGCTGTCCCAAATTCGAGGGCAAGCATCGGGATCTCGCTTATTATAAGAAATAGGATATAGGTTTAAATTCGGCACTTTTGCTAAATTCGATGCCGAGTAATAATCTGAAAAGAAATTTGAGCTAACTCGAATGGATTTGGTTTTATGCTCAAAAAACTAAAAATTTCGATTTTTGTTTTTCGCGTTTGGCTACCTTATTATTAGGAATTTTCAAAATTCGATTAAACATTATTGAGGCAACTTTTTACGCACAATACTAATACGGTATTAAAAATATTATGCGACGTTTTGTTTATTCTGAACCATCATCAGGTTTATTTTTTCTTATCGGGGTTGAGACATATTTTTATGGCGTTGGATGGAGAATGTTATGCTGATTTTAGCAATATATAACACTTCATGGTTTGATCGACTGCGAACTAAAATACTCTTAAATTAAAAACTAAATATTACATTATCACGATACCCATGAATCAAACAAAACTCAGGAGTTGGCTTTTGTCATGTCATTTTCTAATTGTAAAAAGGGTAATAACGGCAAGATCCTTCGTGTTAGTGCTTTAAAATTTGCAAGTTTCTTTAGAATGTTTTCAAATTTAGAAAAACGAGACCTGATAAGGATATTTTATAGCTACAATAGAAATAGTGTCAGAGCAGAACAAAGATATTTAGAGGAATATCGGGAGAGGCAGCAACCAAACCAAAGATATTTTTTAAAATTAGACCAAAATTTGGGAAAATTTGGATGTTTTCAGAAACCTCGAAATGCATATGGTAGCAGACTAGACAGAGATGCCGAAAAAGAAATACTACATCAGGTACTATTTGTTAGTATTATACTAATTATAAGAATTTCCACTCACTTCACTGCTAATTTCAGCAGACGTTTTTTTTGGAGAGTTATGACTTTATGTTATCCATCTTAGGTTCAACATCTACCAGAGAAATAGAGCAAACTATTGAAGTGCCAAAAACGACAGTTTGGCGAGTGTTAAAGCAACACCGTTATAAACCATTTAAGTTACACGTTAGTCAAACTCTTCGGCCTGGGGACGATATGAGACGGTTGGATTTTGTAACCAACTTAATACCAAAATGCTGGAAAATCGCAACTTTCTCAATCAAATAATTTGGACGGATGAGTGCAATTTTTCCACTAATGGAATGTTTAATCGCAATAACGAGCACTACTGGTCCGTTGAAAATCCACGAATTAACAGGCAAATGCGAGGACAAGGCCATCGGTCCTTTAATGTGTGGGTTGGAATCTGGAAGGATAGGCTCCTTGGGCCAATTATTTACGAAGGTATCCTAACGTCTCAACGCTACCTCGCATTTCTAACACACGAAATATCAGACCTTTTGGTTGATGTTCCGCTAAACGAAAGATGGACTCTCTGGTGGAAAATGGACGGAGCTCCTCCTCATAATGCTGCGATAATAAGTGAATATCTTAACGGCGAATTTCCTGATAAATGGATGGGAAATAGGGGACCACTTAGGTGGCCAGCAAGAAGTCCAGATTTAACCCTTTAGATTACTTCCTCTGGGGCTATTTAAAAAATATGATTTATAAGACGCCACCGCAAAATATAGAAGAACTTCAGAATAGGGTTGTTAATGAACTTCGTCAAATTCCCAGGCGAACCATTCAAAGAAGCGTAAACAATTGTAGAAGAAGAACTCGTTACTGTATTCAAGAAGGAGGAAACTTGTTCGAACATTTATTATAATAATTTTTGTTTGTTTGTCTGTGTAATTATTTTGTTGTTACCTATCGATAAATTTGCGTCGTCGCTATTATGACCGTGTTACATAGCCATACTTGTTTGAGTTTGTTAATTTTTTTTAAATTGTTTAAATTTTTTTATATTTTATTGGATGTTCTAACGAGTTTAACAAATTAAATAAGTAGAACTACTGTAATTATTCCTTGCTGGATCCAAGAAGGCGGAATCCTGTTCTTCGTATTTTTCTCATTATTTTAGTTCGCAGTAGATCAAACCATAAAGTGTTATATATTGCTAAAATCAGCATAACATACTCCATCCAACGACATAAAAATATATCTTAACCCCCATAAGAAAAAATAAACCTGATGATCGTTCAGAATAAACGAAACGTCACATAATATTTTTAATACCGTATTAGAATTGTGCGTAAAAAGGTGCCTTAATAATGTTTAATCGAATTTTGAAAATTCCTAATAATAAGGTGGCCAAACGCGAAAAACGAAAATCGAAATTTTTAGTTTTTTGAGCGTAAAACCAAATCCATTCGAGTTAGCTCAAATTTCTTTTCAGATTATTACTCGGCATCGAATTTAGCAAAAGTGCCGAATTTAAACCTATATCATATCTCTTATAATAAGCGAGATCCCCATGCTTGCCCTCGAATTTGGGACAGCCTGTACATTTATTGTTCATATAAAATATGAACAATCTTGGGTGATTAATATGTTTTGGACGCAAGCTTACATATCTCCTGTACAACTCAACCTCATTAATTCCTCTCGTTTCCGTCATAACGGTGAATATGCGCTTCTTCCTTGTCTTAGTGTCATGGAGGGTGACAACCAAAATAGAGCCGGTATCCTCGATATCCTCCACATTTAACTTTCTTAGCTCCTCACTGCGACATGTTCCATACAGATCGAAAATTAACGCCACTTTAATCATAAGAAAAGTATCGTCAGGCGCTTCCGTCAAAAATAACACATCATCCTGTGATAGAATTTTTGATTTTTTTGCTTCATAACTTCATAACTTTGGCGCTTTAAATATAACTGTAACTTCCCATAATTCGATATATCAACGTTTTCTTTCTCTCAGCGTACTTTTCAACGTGGAATATGTCGACCACAGCGTGGAAGATTTCAGTCTTTCAGCCTGTAATCAAATATAAAAATAAAACTTAAAATAAATAAATAAATGTAAATGTAAAAAAGCAAACATAACTTCCTCTTCGTTATCCCTTACGTTCATTGAAGTCCCAGAATTGAAAATATTGTAGGTCTTCTCATATTTTTCTCGTGATTTCAAGGGTAATAAATTACCAACAACTTCAATCTCTAATGCCGGTATTTCGGGATGATTTTCGTTATTTATTTCCATTTTCACGCGATAACGCTTGACAAAATTTTTGATTACCAGTAGTACACGGGAACCTTGACCGCCATTTTGTTTTTTGTGACGTCACCTCTGGGGCACCTTTCCCACCACTTTTTATATATGCCTACGTGTGGGTCGTATTTTTTAGCCTTGAGAGATCGGTTTTGGCCTTGAGTTAGTGTAGGGGCTGACCCTGGTGTTGGCTTTGAGCTGAGGGCTTATATTCTAATGAGTGGTCCTAGTCTTGTAAGATAGGAACTTGTTCTAGACCCCCTGTCATAAAAATTGCATTCTAATAAGAGACCCTAGCTTCGTAAGCATGTATATCGATGCTGTAAGACTAAAAATTAAAAAAAGATGAAAATGATTAAATAGAATTATTGATAGAAACATATGGACTTGGTGTTTTTTTAAGTTAACATGTCTATTAAAGTTATTACAGGTAGCGTAAGACTAAATTTAAATATGAATGAAAATGATTGTCGTATTATTTCCTGATAGAAGCAGATGGCTTTGGTATTTTTTTTAAAGCTGGTGTTTATGTCTATCTAACATTACAATGTGGTTTTTCGTATAGCGTTTATTATAAAAGAGGCTGCATAATTGTTAAATTTATTTTAATCTCCATATGAGAGTTGCAGCCTTTATATATACGAATTTTGTTACAACGACATGCTTATTTTCCTTGAGAAAAGTTACCTTCAACATTGTACATATATATATATATATATATATATATATATATATATATATATATATATAATGTTGAAGGTGACTTTTCTCAAGGGAAATAACATGTGTAACAAATTCGATATATATAATATATATATATATATATATATATATATATATATATATATATATATATATATATATATATATATATATATATATAATGAGTAATTAACGGCCTGTTTGCTTTACAGAACAGGCCTTCAAATGATTTTCACCTTGATAATGTTTAAGTTATATGTACAAGGTTTAAGCAGAAATAAAGTGCATTGATTGGTTACACACATATGCATTATAGTTTGTTCACGTTTTATTGTGTACTCCTTTTAATAGTGCAATTAAAAGTAAATATTAAAGGCTGACTGTTACGATATAATAATAATAATACGTTTTTTATTCCCATAATAATATACATATGTATTATCACCCTAATTAATACCTTAAAGTAATAATATCTTAAAATAATATTGTAGGCTTATATGGGAAATGGTTCTGCATGCACTACGCATACAGCCCAGAGTTACAGTATAGTTATCCAATCTATTTAAATCACTGTTTATATTATTTATTGTTCTATAATTGGAACTTGGTGCAATGTAGTAGTAAGCGAAAAAAAAATTAAAAAAAAAATAACTAGATATGTTTCAGACATATTTATTTTGTAATTAGCAATATTTTGTTTAAGAGAGGTATGTTATGTAATATCCATTTTTTCAAGATTTTCCAACGGTTTTTTGTTAGTTTTACCTTTTTGAGAGAACTAGGTAGAGCATTATACAGTTTTGGTCCTAGATATATTGCGCTTTTTTGGAATATCGTTTATTTACTTTTGGTAATCTTTTTTTCTCTTTGAAATATACTTATTTTACCTTAAGAAAGTCACATTCATCATTATACATATAAATGAGTAATTAACTTGCCGGTTTGCTTTACAAAACGCTTTATAATGATTTTATCCTTGAGAATGTTAAATTATATGTATAAGGTTTAAGCAGAAATAAAATGCATTAATACGTTGATTGATACACATATGCCTTATAGATTGTTTACGTTTCACTGCGTGCTCCTTTTAATAGTGCTATCAATAAAAAGTAAATATTGAAGACCGACTGTTAAAATTATTAAATTAAAATAAATACATTAAATGGTTACACATATGCATTATAGATTGTTTTACGTTTCATCGCGTACTCCTTTTAATAGTGTTATTAAAGTAAAATATTAAAGGTCGACTGTTAAAATTATATGTATAAGGTTTAAGCCGAAATAAAATGCATTAAATGGTTACACATACGCCTTATAGATTATTTTACATTTCAAGATTTTCCAACGGTTTTTTGTTAGTTTTACCTTTTTGAGAGAACTAGGTAGAGCATTATACAGTTTTGGTCCTAGATATATTGCGCTTTTTTGGAATATCGTTTTATTTACTTTTGGTAATCTTTTTTTCTCTTTGAAATATACTTATTTTACCTTAAGAAAGTCACATTCATCATTATACATATAAATGAGTAATTAACTTGCCGGTTTGCTTTACAAAACGCTTTATAATGATTTTATCCTTGAGAATGTTAAATTATATGTATAAGGTTTAAGCAGAAATAAAATGCATTAATACGTTGATTGATACACATATGCCGTATAGATTGTTTACGTTTCACTGCGTGCTCCTTTTAATAGTGCTATCAATAAAAAGTAAATATTGAAGACCGACTGTTAAAATTATTAAATTAAAATAAATACATTAAATGGTTACACATATGCATTATAGATTGTTTTACGTTTCATCGCGTACTCCTTTTAATAGTGTTATTAAAGTAAAATATTGAAGGTTGACTGTTAAAATTATATGTATAAGGTTTAAACCGAAATAAAATGCATTAAATGGTTACACATACGCCTTATAGATTATTTTACATTTCGTTTTGAGCTCCTTTTAATGGCATAAAATTGTTTTGGATTTTAATAATTGATTGTCTTGTTTTAGTATTAATAATGATTAATTGGGGTTTTCTTTATACCTCACCCCTAAGTGTGTGTTTTAGTTTAGGGATGGCGTTTTTAAAATCAATCGTATTACTTTAATACCCTGATTAAATCACGTAAAACTGATTATTGATATGGAATATCATGATTTCTATAAAACAGTAAAACATATTCATAGTCATAAACTTATAATACCGATTAAAAGTAACCACTTTTTATTTATATATATCACGATTGCAAAAATATGTTACGTCTAACAGTAAATGATCGAAAACATCCCAAATCTAGGTAATCAACAATTTCTTATGTTAATTATTAGTGTGAAGACATTTTTGGCAACAGTCAAGACTTTTGGGATGGATTCACTTCCTCTTATGTTCAAAATTAGGGGCAGCGTAATTTAACCTATCTGGATCTTCATAGAGAACAGCCCTACCAGCATCAGGACGTCGAGATACATTTATCTCATCAACTCCACCGTTTTTCATCTCGAGCGGTTATATATATAGCATATTCACAAGTAAAACAACTAATACCCTTGATACTTTCTCATAATAATAATAATAATACACACTCGGCAGTAATTATACTTTAAATACATGCAACGGATAATATACAATGTTTATTTGTCACTATTATTATTACACAGATACGGGAATATTCTTAAAATTAGCTGACTTCGCCACACCATCTTGAAATACTGCATAGGTCTTCAATTCTTTTCTTCAGCCTTGAAGCTGTACCGCATACATCTTTCTTAAGATCATCCTATTCCGGATCAGTAGCACGTTTTCTAATACGCAAACAGCATCTAAAATATAGCGGTGTATGCAACGAAATACCAGCGGCTTCTTCTTTAAGCTAGATTTCTTTTCTACATTATTTTTTACATACAAGGTCTGCCTGTTTATCTTATCAAATTAAGTATACTGGCCTCTTATTAGAACGCTAGCTTTTAATCCTAGAATTTTTACCTGTAAGGGTCTGCCATGCTATCACATAAGACGGCTTTACATACAAGTTCCGTCTAGGCTGAAATACATCTGTCGAAAAAAGAGATTTTAGATTTATAAACGTACTCCTAGGGGAGGGTTAGAGTGTTGCTACAGAAACAAAAGAATGCACACCATGCATAGATTTACAGTGAGAAATTTACTCGAAGCAGGTACATTGCGAGTAACATTTTTTTGAGTTATGGTGGACTGATCTTTGTGATATGCGATCTTTAAGTAATCACAATACTGGATACAACTATATACTAGGGGTTATTGGGGTATTTAGGACGAGGGATATGAGCTCTTAAAACGAAGACAGTCGCATCTGTAACTGAAGCATTCACAGATATTTTTAAGGAAATTAATAATACAGCGGCAAATCTACAGCCGTGTAAAACGCAAAGAGCTTAATTACGTGGAGGAGGACCTGGACTTGATCTTGAGCAGATTGATATACATAAAATAAAATAATTTTCTTTATGTGGTTTTTATTTATTCCTTATATCCAAACGGTCAAGTGTCAAAGTTCTCAATCCTTCGACGTTTAGAGTAACTTATTCTATACTGTTTAGATTCAGGTCTAGTTAATACTTTGTAACACCTGCCTCTAACTATTTTCCTGTCGTTATATACATAAAGAGAGTCTTTACTAATGCTAAGCACCATATCTTTCATCGATTCAAAGTTTATGACACGAGAGTTCTTATAGTTTAAGACACACTGATTTGATTGCCTGATCACTGGTTGAAAACACATGTAGTTTTCGGTCCCGCACTAACAAACTCAGCTATGTTACTTCCTTCACCGTACGTCTCCAGCTCGAAGGTCATTTGACCGAGGAAATCTCCACAATTTGGATTGCACTAATCGGGTTTCGCGACAAATATGACACTGTCTGTATCATAATACAGAACGCGACGGTCCAGATTCTCCAAATAACTATATAGTTCTAAACGTGCATGAGTAGTCGTGTACGCTGCCATGGCCACATTTACGGTTTTTAGAGCTTCGCCTTCACCGTCAGGCCTATCCCAATTTACAACCACCGCATTATCATTAATAGGTATAATGGATTGCACCTGTATCAAAGGATCTGTAAACAATTTGAAAAAGTCCTTTGGCTCAGAGACAATACTGCTCTGGGTTAAATTTTCACGTTGGCCAAACTTACCCCAAAAAGAGTTTAACATTAGTTTGGCCAAGTACAATATTCCGTTATGTAACTCAACTTTACGGCTTCAGACGTACAATAGCTAGGCCATCCTGAACATTTCTGTTCGAGCTTCAGGAAATTATCGATGTAGCTACTAAACAGTCCACCCTATTTCGCCGCTTTATCATATGTGGTTACCTCATACTCCCAAATCTCAAAAACATCCAAAACTTTATGGTTTTTAACGATAGCCTTACGCAATTCGTCGTTACAAACGTTCCAACGAAACTACGCTCAGCTTCACTATGTCCGCATTCCCCTTCATTTAGTTCAACACCATAAGTCCTACATAACAAAAACATCAACTTGCGATGCATTTTTAGAGGTAAAACAGGATGATAGAGGTCAGCGAGCGGTAGTACTCGATATTTAACTAAACACTCCACCGTGTCCAAAGAAATGTTGTTCTTACAATCAAAACCTACATGAATTTTTGGATGACCTACAAGATATTTACAGTATTTATTTGCATAAGGGTATAATGAGCACGTCATAGTACACGATTTTCTCACTAATACCGTCACACTCATGGTAGAGTTTGCTGGCATTAGTGCGACCACCATAAAACGCGTCCGTGGATTTGAAGGTTCGTCGTTTTGATTTTGTATAAACGCCCTTAACTCATCGTTTGCAATCATTAGTCTTTTAAAATAGCATTCACGTATTTCTACTAGATTCTATCCGCGCTCGCGTAAAAATTGAGATCGCGCCGCCGTGTTCTCGTTTCGGACAAACATGGAAGTATTTACATTCAGCTTTGGGTCAATATTCGCGTGGTTGGGAAAACACTCCTCGTAAATTTGATTCGACACAATAACCGTCGACTTTAAACCTTCAGGTGTTCTAAACTCGCGAGCTTCTCCGGCATGCTGTATGGTCACTTGTTGTGAATGTTCCACCCAACGTAACCACTGTATTGCGACTTTTGACTGTTTGTCGGCACACCTGTACCCGCATTTTGGAATGAGCCCTAGTGTGTTCTTTTTGAGGAAAAGTCTACGAAGCACTTTATTGCAGGCGCTAGCAATTGTGATTGACTCCTCAAACGGATCGACTTTATTTTGGGTGAAGGTCGACCAGAAACTAATGCAACCTTTAACGAGGATCTTAACATGCATCAAGCAATACTTCACAATCTCTTCACTCATCTTGAAAACATAATTACTTTGGTCTCACTCGCGTGCCAATCTAAAAGTATTTGCCGGTCTTTCTCCGACATCTGATCTGCAGGCAAAGGACCCTCATAATTTTGATTTGCGGATGTGTTGAAGAGAAATGGCAAACAGCTCGTGGGCTCGGGAAAATTGAAATCGAATCACCTATTCGCGAATTATAAACTACAATGGTATATAAAATTAAATGATTTTGAAATGATTGAATGTGCTCGTAACTACCGCCCTGAGGGTCTACACCACTGTTTTCGCAAAGTTGCATAGCTCACTCTTCAAGTAAGGGCCAGCCCATTTGCATACCATGATGCATTGTATCGTTATCTCAAAACGCTATTGCTAAGACTAGGGCACGAGCTAAACAATTGTTTTCGTTGATTGTTGACGGTGCAGTTATAATACTCTGTCTTTTAGCTTTACAGAAGTCCTCAAACTCTAAGTCCGTCAAGTTTTTATGTCCATAGCCAACAGATACCGATACTCTATCCACGTTTAAAACTAACAAGTCGCTCGAGAAAAAGCTAGCATTACTCTGCATTACCTTTTCCAGTAGTGACATTATCACCCTCACCGACAATTGGTTAACTCTTCTAAATGACACGCCAAATGGTTTGTCTGGGTAATTTGGATTCCTCAATGTGACACCAACACGTTCTAGCGGAGCCGCATCCTTCACAATGTATGCATACAGCTCCTCGAATGCACTCTGCAAAAATATGTGTTAAATAAATAACATTTGGGAAGCTAAATCGCAACGATTTACACGTAGTAGTAAATTTTCTTATTTAGTGTTTGATTCCTCTATTATATTTATATGATTGAATCTTATTTGGGGTGGGATGGTCCAACTTCTTGTTGCTGAGTTAATAGGCCTGAGCCCAATAGGCCTTGGTGCAGCCCCTGTAATGTACTCGTTCACTAAGCGAAATAATAGAAAATTAAAAGACATACCGTTATCCTATTCAAATCCATCGCTGCGGAAGTCTCCAACATCTCTCCATCATCGTCAT
This sequence comes from Vesta saturnalis, assembly GCA_036346205.1. NCBI lineage: Eukaryota > Metazoa > Arthropoda > Insecta > Coleoptera > Lampyridae > Vesta > Vesta saturnalis. Next base: position 30,837 of record JARFJB010001161.1, on the reverse strand, counting down.
AAACAAACACTTCCTCCATATTTACTTGAGCGGGACTTTAAAAAATAATAATTAAAACTTAAAAATAAAACAGGTATACACTTACACTCCACCAACCCTCCGTGCAGCTTCTGCAAAATCATTATAAAACTCTATCGAATCGATACTGCCATTTTCACACAACGTCTTATAAGTAATAATATTGTATGCTTTTTTTAGTCCCTCTCCGGTTAACATACCGTCACGGAACAACCCCAAAATTTGATCGACATTTAAAAATTCCATAACGATGATAACGTATTGCTCTTCAGAACAGATTGCACGTATTTATAGTATCCCTCCAAGGCCGAACTAAATAATTGAAAATTCCTAAGGTTAACCCAAGGTCATCTACTTCTATCAATAACACAATCAATCATTTTCATTTGAAAACCCCAAGGTCAACTCCAAGGTCATCTGTCACTTATATTAATAATACGGTTTAGCTATTTTCATTCATGTTTAATTATTTTTAACTTTACCGTACCATGCATTATATTAATAGACGTAAAATAAATACATGTTAACTTAAAAAAATTCCGAGGCCAACCGCTTCTATAAAATATCAATAATACAAGGTCATCTCAAAATATCATCCATTACAATGCACGAATCATTCGTTTTTATGTGGAAGGTGACTTTATTTACAATCTTGAGGTCATTATTCAGATATTAAAAAAATTTGAGCTAATGCTTAAATTTCAACCTTAAAATCACGTAGGGCATAATCGTTTAAGGTCTTTGTAAAGGTTTTTATATCGTTGATAAAAATCAAAAATGGTCCTAATAAATATTAATAATAATACACACAGATTAAATAACATCTTTTTATTACGAAAGCACTTATCATCATCTTTACACGTCGTATCTATTAATTCTCTTTCCCATTATTAGAATACACTTTTTATGGCAGGACGAACCCCGCGAACAGGTTCCCGTCTTACAAGACTATGACCACTCATTAGAATACAAACCCTCAGCTCAAGGTCAACACCGGGGTTAGCCTCTAGACTAACTCAAGGCCAAAACAGATCTCTCAAGGCTAAAAATACGACCCACACCTGGAAATTATAAAAAGCGGTGGGAAAGGTGCCCCAGAAGTGACGTCAAAAACTATTACCTATTTTTGTTTAGTTTCTGCACTGATGGAAACGGCAATTTGATTCTCGCACTTGTTACGTATTTTTTAAATAATGTCTTATAAAATGTATTCCATTTCCATTTAGTGTAGGGAAAAATTGTATGTATTATTCTTAAAAAAAAGTAGGTTATTCTTTACTCATTGAGCTACTCAAGCAAAATAAAGTGCAAGAAAAATGAATTCAAAGTTTGTTCCACATTAAATGAATGATGACCAAACCGAATTAAACACTGCACAAACATCATTAAATACTCCTGAAAAGACGAAAACTTCTTAAAAACTATTGTAACTTATGATGAAATATGGTGTTATTAATAAGAACCAGAAACAAAGCGTCAGAGTGCTGAATGGCGGTCACCAGATGAAGGAAAAAATCGCGTTTGGCAAAGTCAAAAATCAAAGTAATGCTCATCTTATTTTTAGACTCCAGGAGAATTATCTATAAAGAATACGTTCCAAGTGAGACAAGCGTTAATGCTGAGTATTATCTTCAAATATTGAAGAACTTGATAGGCCGTATTCGTCTTCAATACTTACCGATTGTTTAACTAAAAATCAATTTTGTTTGCTACAACACACCCCGTATTCGACCGATCTGGCTCCCTGCGATTATTTCGCATTTCCTAAACTCTAGTTTCTTATCAAAGGAAACCGTTTTGCATCAATTGAACATCCCAATCAACGACATACAAAAGTCATTTGATACACTTGTCGAAAGAGCAAATCAGTGGATTTGAGTTCAGAAAGATTATTTCGGATAAATAAAATGATTTTTGTAAAGATTAATTAACTATGTGTGTTTTTGGATTCTATTTAGGGTTATTCCTCTTCGGTATCGCATTCGAGCAGAAAGGTTGTGCTTTAGCAGTTAAGTATAAAAAAACCCTTAGCGTTTTCACGCTCAACGGTCCGAGTATCATGGTTTATCAGTGTTTACATACAGACAATACGAAGAAGCAGTTACCATCAAGGAGAAGAACTATAGCTAGTATCATAACCAAACTTGCTTAGACTGCGACATCACTTCGGCTATCTCACAGTTACTCTTACCCAACTCTCCGATCTTCATCCTTCAACTCCTTTCCTAGACCTTCCTCCTTTTCCTGTGTGATTTGTCACATCGATAAAGATATCCTAGCTGAATAGATCCTGGATGCGATTGATTTGCCATCTGTGCGCCAAGCCATTCGCATCACCTCAAAGGCAGCAACAGGTCCACATCTCTAGTCCGCCTTACCATCCCATACAAAACCACACTCGAGTTCCTTTTCGCACAGGGAGTCGCCAAGTTTGACTGACACTACCGGTGCGATCCATACCTCATACCGCCCTTCTAAGTACTGCTCGACCTGAACTCAGGTGGGCCATACCTCTGAGGAATGCCTTACTCGCTCCATCCATTGCCCCAACTGTGGCGAAAGCCACAGATCCTCCTCCTACAAATCCTCCGCCTACCCAAAGTGTGACAACTACTCCTTCAAGTGCTCAGTTCCCGTCGAATATGGCAACCCTACATCTAATCCTGCCTTCCGAAGGTCCGACTTGGAAGACATCGCACACTTAAAACCAACGCCAGACGCAGAAGCACTAACCATTAAACACTTCATGGAAGTCACACACATCCTATTCGACATGTTTTCTAACCGCAGAAATAGGATCAATCGTATCATCCACTCGATATCCCGCTCCTTCTTCTAACGGAGAACCGCCGCATGCATGGTGACACGCAGATGATGGTATTCCGAGAACACAGTCCTTAAGTCCTTACAAAATGGATATTATAGCAGGAAGAGTTAACATCAGGGACATGCGTCGGAAACGTTCCCTACTTAAAAACATATTCCACGAACACAACATACACATCCTCTAAATTACTGAAACAAAACTAACAGACTGATGCACATTTAACTTTGTCATTTATCACTCCTACCTACAAAACAGCCACCATGGAACCACCTTTATCGTCGGAAATTGCTTTTACCCGCTTTCAACTATCCCCGCACCTACAGCATCTGAAATGTGTTGCTGTGATGGTACATTTTCCCACTCCCATTGTTTCCTACTGCAACTTGCCCAGACACAATACCCTTTCTGATGTTGTTCTAATTTACGCTTCCAGTCTCCCCAACTCAGTAAACCTATGTGATTTTAATACCCGTAACACTCAATTCGGTGACTACAAGCAATGGCAACGGAATCAGGCTATCATCAGTTGCCACTTTTGAGACTCACTAACGCACAGCCTACATCTTTCAAGTATATGGGTAGACCATATCCTTGTTTTCGAACCATAGCACATTATTTCAATCGGGAGTGCTTTATAGGCGCTAGGCTCACATCAAATCGTCTACCACTACTAGTCAAAACTTCACTTTGTCCAGCCCCCCCAGCACCTCCGCTATATGACGTAATTAAAGATTTATCCAACGTAGGCTGGAATGTGTTCTGCGAACAACCTTACCACACCCAATCTTCTAACTACGCAAGATTTCAAGAGAGTAATCAGAGACTCTTTCGCAACTACGGAAGCAGTCAAAACACAGGCCCCATTAATTCTTCAATTGAAATTAAATCCTTGCGACCTACGCATCCGGCTTTCAATATCGAATACAATCATCTCAACGCACTAATCACGCGAGAAACAAACAAACACCAAAGATTCCTGACCAAAGCTGTTCTGGCAATAGTTCGATAGACCGATCAGGAGAAAATACACCCTCAAATTCCATCTCACCGGCTCATAAGGCATCCTAATCTCCTCCGACCAAGGAAAGGCCAACTTCTTCGGTTTTCACCTTCAATCTGTTTTGTGGTTCCCCGAAAATCCTCATTTCGACTCCCAGTTTAAGGAACTCCTAGGTAATTGAAGACGGGAGCCCTATTATACCCCCATCGTACCCGACCAGGTCAAAGAGTACTTCAAATGGGATGCAATTCAGCCCTAGACCAAGATGGCCTTAACTGTAAAGTACCCCGACCCTGGCCCAACCCAGCCCTCAGATTACTTACCGACATCTATAATAAATGCTTAACACTATCCCACTTCCCGACGGACTGGAAAGCGCCTTCCATTGTCATGATCCAAACCGCACTCCGCCCTTACGAGGCTTTCCAATAGACCCATTTCCCTCTTAAGCTGTATCGGAAAATGTTTTGAGCAGATTCTTGCTGGTTGTGTTTCTGGACATTAAGTAAGCATTTGACGTAGTCTGGTACGCCGCAAGTTTCTGCTTTAGCCCCGGTCTATTACACCATCTTTACTTCCGATATTACCTATGTAACGTCACCTGGAATAGTCGTTGAGCAGTTTGCGGATGCACTGCCTTCAGGGCAGTACATCATAATAGCGGAACGGCCTCCCGCCTCATACAAAACTCTCCGGAACTTTTCCAACTTGGCCAACAGGTGGAGTCCCCGGCAATCATACCAAAACACAAGCAATCTTCTTTCGACATCCTCACCACTACCAAGACAAATTTCCCAACCTGGCTGACAGTAATGTTTTCCTTACCCTAAATAACAAAAGACTAACACTCTAACAAGAAGTCACTGACTTAGGAATCCTTTTCGCTCTAAACTGGCTTCCCGACTTACAAAGGATACGAAACCGAGCAAACCAACTAGGCGCCCTCCGGGGTAGAGTTAGAGGTTGTCAAAACATTAAATCACACCTACAAAGCATAAGTACGCCCGTTATGGATTTGCGTGTACCCATGTACACAAACATAAACCCTAACCGTCCCTCCTCTGTCGCTTGCTGTGAACTCCGAATACTTAGACGCATATACAGGCTGACTTTCAGCTATCCTAACAACCTCACAATAGAACACGCATCACAGACAGAATACACACATTACAAAGAAACTTTGTACACAAAAGAATTTTCGGCGACACAATCCCGCTCAGAGAGTGGGATCCTTGACGACCACCCTGAGCAAACAGAAGAATCCCTAGACAATACTTCATATGCCCTCTGCATCCTCACGCCTATTCGATGACGATCACACAGGGCTATCCGGTAAACGAGATTAGATTAACCACACTCAACACGCTATACCTAATTAAACAACACCCACAAATTAAACTGAATAACATTAAAATATATCAAAACATTTTTTCTTTTTCTTCAGAAATACCAAAAAAAAAACGAAACTCATGAATGTAACCTATACAATAACACAAAACAGCGCAACGTAGCTTAGAAAAGATTGACTAGGGCAGAAGAGGACTCCTGAACAGTTTACGTACTAACAAACAAAAAATCCGGGTTATTTTGGGACAGAGGAACGACAATAACTAAATAAAATACTTATCTTTTTTGGGATTTTTTAATGGTGTACTTTAAATTATACAATCTAAACGTTTCCATAACACTTACAGTTATCTTCGTCAGTAGTAATGTTAGTTAAAAATTGTTAAAGATGTAGTAAGCAATTTTGTCAAATTTGAAAAATTCAAACATAAACATAAGCCTGCTATTAATATAACAGTTTGAGAAACGTGTAAGCCAACTATAAAATTGTAGTAAAGAATAACTAGGTCATTAAAATTAAATATTGTTAAACTGCCTCAAAGATGACAAACCAGAACACTCTCTACGACGAAAGCTAACAATGAAATTTGCCAGCCAAAAACACATTTAACAAAATTTAATCGAGTTATGATGTAAGTGTAAAGTTGTGAAAAACTTCAATTTTAAAATGATAGAAGCATTCACAAATCCAAACATTACATCAAAAATAACCCAGTTAAATCTAACAAAGAGATATCTTTATCAATAATTGGAAGTGTTATTAACAATGAAAAGCACAATGCAGAACGTTCTTTGTAATTTTAATTTCAATTTAATTTCAACTACTTATGTTAAATTATAGTGCTGTGGAAATTTAACATATAATTGGTAAAGCATTTGCTTCAAGGTCTAGGAAAAACACAGCAAAAACCTAGACATACCAAAAGTTGAAAACAAATTAAAATCAAGGCGTATCATTATGCTCTTTTTAATTATAAGATGCCAAAACCTATTTAAACGGAGATTTTCTTCTTGTCTATTAAAATTATTCGGGTGTTTATATATTTCAATAGCTTCACGTTGCAAACGAACATAATAATGGTTTGTCTTGACAATATTTTCATATTGTCAAATTGAATGTCATGATTTAAATTATTCAGGGCATGGTCAGCCACAGCAGACCTCTCTGGTTGACCCAATCTACAAAATCTCATATGTTCTTTGCGTCTTGTATCAAAGCTACGTTTTGTGGTCCCGATGTATACTTTTCCACATGAACAAGATAACGTATACACTCCGGAAGATGATAAAGGGTTTGACACATCTTTAAGTGATCTTAAATGTTCTTTAATTTTTCTTGTAGGTTTAAAAATAGTCCTAATGCCATGTTTGATTAGGATTTTTTCAATTCTATTTGTAACATTAGCTATAAAAGGAAGAAAAGCAGTACCAACATTAAGAACTGGTTTTTCTTTAAGGTTACGCCTAGAAGGTGTAATAACATTATTAATATCTGTAAGTGAATATCCATTATCTTGTAAGGATTTTCTTAAATATTTATATTCATCATTCAAAAATTCAGGGTCACAAATTCGTTTTGCTCGATCTACTAAAGATTTAATTACACTAATTTTTTGACGTGGATGGTGGTTGGATAATTTATGAAGGTATGTAGAGAGTGTTCTGGTTTGTCATCTTTGAGGCAGTTTAACAATATTTAATTTTAATGACCTAGTTATTCTTTACTACAATTTTATAGTTGGCTTACACGTTTCTCAAACTGTTATATTAATAGCAGGCTTATGTTTATGTTTGAATTTTTCAAATTTGACAAAATTGTTTACTACATCTTTAACAATTTTTAACTAACATTACTACTGACGAAGATAACTGTAAGTGTTATCGAAACGTTTAGATTGTATAATTTAAAGTACACCATTAAAAAATCCCAAAAAAGATAAGTATTTTATTATGAGTGTTAATGGTGAAAGTTTACATTTTCATATGACAATAACTAAACATTATGTTGTAAGAATAACTACTAAGATTACAAACGATTATAGTTATATAGTTAAATGTGTACTACTCTGGCGGACACTTTAAGTTAGTTGTTCGATAATTAACATTTAAGACTCCCGTTTCCTCCTAATACGAAAAATTCCCATCAACTCTGACCAAGCTAATGCAAATAACATAAAATATTGGCACAATTAATACTAATGTGCAATTTCAACTAGTTTTCCAATCCACAAACAAAACTGATCTTTCGAGAACAAATCCTTTCTTGTCGCAGAGTGTTATTCTCAAGTAACAAAGAATTTGCGTTATACTGCGAAACAATACGTAACATCTTTCATCGAATATTTCGAGAAAGAGTGTGTTCCTGTTCGTGAATGTCCTTTGTTACCGCTACACGCAGTTAGAGACGTAATTGTAACTCAGCTCTCATCATTTTATTATTTATATTCCAATTACTAACTATTTTAGCGGCTTGCACCAGTAATAAACATTAATATTTATACGGTTAGAACCTAACGTTAACATCAATTCATGGATGGGTTCATGAAAAAGTATATTTTGGATATGTAAAGTTAAATACATATCATTTACAGAAAAAAAGCACAAAAAATTTATTCTGTTCACCACTTAGTAGAGCAGTATTGCCATAAGGTGTTGCGCCTTCCTTCATATCACTATATTTTTAACTCGAAAGAGGTATTATTATATTATTATTATAAAATGTACACCTGACAGAAGTAATGATCGTCGAATAGGCAAACTCTGCAGCATAGGCAACCAAGATACCGCTTACCTGTCATTACTTGCTCATCATATTTATACCTATGCTATAAACTGAGCGATTTCTTTCTAGACTGCAGGATATTACAAGCATATCCATTAAAGACAAAGTCCATTCATTCATAAGCGCGTCTTGGTTGATATTATTATCTGGCCCTGATGGAAACAATAATACAAACAATCTCCTTTAAAATTGAAAACACTCATTTATTTAATAAGGCATAACGTTAATATGAGTTAATAGGTATAGTTCATTTCATCAATGGTTGTATCAAAGACCGTACATTGTCTTATTATATGTGTGTGTGTGTGTGTGTGTGTGTGTGTGTGTGTGTCTATATATATATATATATATATATATATATATATATATATATATATATATATATACGATGTAGGTGAAAACAATTTCAATTCTAAATCGAATAATTCAAATTAATTACCTAATTAACAAAAACGAGCAAAAGTTGTTTCACAATTTTACTTTGGAACAAGAAAGTACAGTGAGTAACTGAAATCTTTGACTGTAGAAACTTAATGTGTTCGAATTAATAAAATAAGAATAGTAACTATCCAGGTTACCTCCTCAACACATAGTCGAGACTTCGACACAGTATCGTCTCAATCCAAACTCGCGGCAGTCTCCAGTCGGTTTTTTGGTCGGACGCTTTTCACGTCTGAAACCAAACCCAAACAAAAAAAAACAGCTCAAATATTTTAGTGGGTAATGAATACATTCATAACAGGATCAAGGTAATGCAAAACATGAGTACAGTACTTGCCGCCTTGTTTTTAACATAAACCAAATGTATTTCGATTCAATAAGATAGTCAAATCGTTTTGGGAAGGTTTATACGTGTGTGTATACCATAGTATGTATAGAGTGTTAGAAAATGCAACTATAAAGATAAAAAATTAACAAGATTTTAATTTGCACTTTACGCACGTGCGTAATTTGAGTAATGGTAAATACGGCTAAAAATTGTTAACATTTCTATACCTATGTTATATATTTTCTTAAAAAACCTTTTAATTTGACTATCCTTTAGGACATCTTTTTTGATATTCTACTGTAAGCTCTCGAAATAGGTTATGGGCCCAGAGATAAGATAAGGGCATAATAATATTGAATAATGAAACAAAGAAAATTTACAATTTGTTTGCAACATTTCCTGTCTTTTATGAGAGGAAATGATAATTACATTCGTTTTGTGTTCACCTGACGTATTATTTACTGTTGAATACTACCAAGACGTGCAGGGCAACGTGATTCCACTTTGGAAGCAGGAGGAAAGCTATAGTTTATTTGCTGCTGACTGTCCGATATGGAATTATCCCCTACAAGCCCTTGACCAATTTGTGTTTTCTTTCCGTCATAGTAAACCTAAAAACTCTAAGCTTGTGTTAAAGAAAAATGTAAATAATGCGACGTTTAGTTCAATACCGACCGTTCGTAGTGTTCTGCAAAAATCAACCGTAATACTTTAATAAATAGTTTCGACAGTGAATCACATTCCCTTGAAGTCGGAACTAAGATGCCGCTTACTTATAGCAGTAGTTCGCAAACATTTATTCATACGTATAACGTTAGCTCACCCATTCAAATATTTTGTCATCGATTTTAATTGTTAATAAAAAGTAATAATTATATATTTAGATTAAAAATGTACTTAGAATGTGAAAAAATGTAGTTTTTTGTTACTATAAATCGTAATAGGTAAAATAAATACGATTTGTTATAGGAATAAGTGTATAATATAAACTTATTTAGATTATATATTTTGAGAAAGTTTTATTTTCTATTTCGTTTTGTTCTAACTTGTACCATAAAAATATTACTATATGCCCGCGAATTTATACATCTCGTATTTCTTAAAATAAACTACATTTTTTCACATTCTAAGTACATTTTTAATCTAAATATATAATTATTACTTTTTATTAAGAATTAAAATCGATGACAAAATATTTGAATGGGTGAGCTAACGTTATACGTATGAATAAATGTTTGCGAACTACTGCTATAAGTAAGCGGCATCTTAGTTCCGACTTCAAGGGAATGTGATTCACTGTCGAAACTATTTATTAAAGTATTACGGTTGATTTTTGCAGAACACTACGAACGGTCGGTATTTACATTTCTCTTTAACACAAATTGGCCAAGGGCTTGTAGGGGATAATTCCATATCGGACACTTAGCAGCAAATAAACTATCAGTGAATTATGACAGACAGGGATTCCAGTTAATTTGTAGAATAATATTTTCACGACGCTATCTTTTAGGTTTTGATGAGCGCCTAATAGAAATCTATTTTTTCCATCTATCTTGCTGACGTGACCTATAAGACAGAAAATCACCATAAAACCTCTCAAACTGTGGACATTTCTTATAAAACAATATTTATGCATAAGTTGACCAAAAAGTCCACATTCCAGCCCAGTGAGATGCAACCCCCCTGTCAATAGCATGTCGCTTATGTATAACGTTTTGCGTACATTTCGGGCGAAATGGCAATTCTGGTCCTTAGTATCTTGTAGACCTCTGGATTTCAAGAGCATCTGTACATGTCTAGGAAATTGTACTGGTCATTTTAAGGTTGCTCTTATTTTCTATAGCCACAACAATTGCGAAGATAGACCAGAAGACTGAAGGAAGCCAGTGAAAGTAACCTTCCCTTACAAACAAAGAAACAAACGTCGCGATGCCCTATTTTGAATTAAATCGAAGAAAAAACATGTTAGAGTACCGCTCTAACGAGATATAAGCCCCAATCGCTGTAAATGTTGTCTTTATGTATATAGAACTAATGTAAATTCTAAATATAATGAGATTATAGTCATTATGTTTAGAATTCATACCAGTTCTACATACATAAAGACAAAATTTACATCAATTGGGGCTTGTATCTCGATTTCTCAGTTGGTTAGAGCGGTACTCTAGCAAAGTACGTGTCGTAGGTTCAAATCCTACTCGAGGTGAACTTTTTATTTATGTATTTAATAAAATTAATATAATTTTTGAAATAGATATAATGTTCACAGTAATTACAATCGAATTAATAATAAACATATTATTACACAAATATAATTCAACAAAATAGGGTTAAATCACAAACTCTAACAGCTTTAATCAGCATTATAGTTTTTAAATAATGATCCAACCAGACTATGAACCAGTTAATTGATATATAATTAGGTAGTAAGTAAATAATAACATGAAAACAATAAAAATGAATGGTAAACATTGTCCTTTTATAAAATGTAAGTAATATGATGTTGATTGTGACCGGTACCATTCACGAACAGCTGCAGGCCATAGATTTTCTATTATGTTCAGATCTGGATATATGGCTGGCCACTCTAAAACATGAATTCTACGGTGCTGTCGGAACCATTCTCGAATTATTCGCCTGCGATGGATGGATAAGTTATCCTGGACAAATACTATTTCGCCTTCTGGATTCATAGCCCTAACGGATGGTAAGATGATACCTTTCAGCGTATGCACATTATCTTAAGTAAACCGTGCATTCACAGTAACAAGCTCCCCTAAACCTGCTTGGTTCACAAAGACCCAACAACCCCACCAGCTGGATGTTTTCAATGATATACCGACTGTTATAGGTTCTCCATAGCGTCTTTCGAAAATCGTCTAACGAAGAAAATGTTTTTTGTGCTAAAGATAAGATGTTCGGTTGTTACTAAGGGCTTCCTACTGGGAATGTGACTGTGAATACCGATAGAATACAGTTTTCGTATGATGGTTCTCGCATAGCACTTCAGCTGTAAATCATTTGTCATAATAGTTGACGTTGTAAACGGTCTCTTCTGATAATACTGCTGTAAGTTTTCTCCTTCGATTTCATTCAAAATAGGACGTCGCGACGCTTGTTTCCATGTTTGTAAGGGAATATTACTTTCGGTGCCTTCATATTCTCTTCTGATCTATCTTCGCAATTGTTGTGGCTATAAAAAATAAGAGCAACCTACAAATGACCTATACAATTTCCTAGACATGTACAGTGCTTTTGAAATGCAGAGGTCTACAAGATGCTAAGGAGCAGAATTGCCTTTCGCCCGAAATGTACGCAAAATGTTATACATAAGCGACATGCTATTGACAGGGGGGTTGCAAAATCTTCTGGGCTGGAATGTGGACTTTTGCGTCAACTTATGCATAAATATTGTTTTATAAGAAATGTCCACAGTTTGAGAGGTTTTATGGTGATTTTCTGTCTTATAGCACACGTCAGCAAGAAAAAAGGTAGATCGAAAAAATAGATTTTCATTAAGCGCACGTTGCCCTGCACGTCTTGGTATTATTCAACAGTAGTTAACACATCAGGTGAACACAAAACGAATTGCATTGCACAGGGAATAATTTAATAATAATTCATTATTGATGTGCATTGATGATTTGAAATTTTCCCCTACTAAGTTTCATTATTCAATATTATTATGCCATTATATTATCTCTGGGCCCATAACCTATTTCAAGAGCTTACAGTAGAATATCAAAAAAGATGTTCTAAAGGATAGTGAAATTAAAAAGTCTTTTAAGAAAATACATAACACAGGTACAGAAATATTAACAATTTTTAGCGGACCAAAGCAGTGCCGTATTTACCATTACTCAAATTACGCACGTGCGTAAAGCGCCAAGTTTTAGGGGGCGCCAACATTTATAGATGATTCAGTGTTGTAAATAAAACCTTAAATCACCATTTTGTTAACTTTTATCTTTATAGTACTGTGTTCTAATACTTTAAGCACACTATAGGACACAACACACGTATGAACCTTTCCAAAACAGTCTGACAATTTTATTGAATTGAAATACATTTGATTATTATAAGTTTTTGTTAAGAACGAATAAGTTCAAAGGTAAATATGTAATTAAAAATTATTATTAATTTTATTAAATACATAAATAAAAAGTTTACCTCGAGTAGGATTTGAACCTACGACCTGTACTTTGCTAGAGTACCGCGCTAACCAACTGCGCCATCAAGGTTCAAGCCCCAATCGATGTAAATTTTGTCTGTATGTATGTAGAACTGATGTACATTCTAAACATAATGAGATTACAATCAAATTCCTTATATTAATGGAATGTGAGCCCGCAATATCGCAAGGATTCACACATCAGTTCTACATACATAAAGACAAAATTTACATCGATTGAGTGCGTCTAAGTACATGTCGTAGGTTCAAATCTCGGTAAACTTTTATGTATTATAAATTAATAATTAATTGAAATATATTTGGTTTATTTATGTTTAAAACACGGCGGCAAGCACTGTACTCTTATTTTGTATTACCTTGATCGTGTTATGAATGTATTCATTACCAACTAAAATGTTTGAGCTATTTTTTTTTTGTTTGGGTTTGGTTTCAGACGTGAAAAGCGCCCGAACAAACAACCGACTGGAGACTGGCGCGAGTTTGCATTGAGACGATACCGTGTCGACATCTCGACTATGTGTTGAGGAGGTAACCTGAATAGTTACTAGTCTTATTTTATTAATCCGTACACATTAAGTTTCTACAGTCAAAGATTTCTTTTTTACTTTGATTCAGTACGTACATTATATTCCGGACTCTGATTTCAGTTGTACCCTGAACAGTTCGTTGCTTTATACGCTTACAATTTGTATCGCTATTGTAACGCACCCGCACACGCGATAAGAAACTACCCGTGTGCTAAAAGTAACCAACTCGGTAAACATCAAAGCTTGCCGTTATCGTCTATTCAGTCGTCTAGCGATGAGTCACTCAGCATCTAGAATATTCCTTCTAGTATATTCCATCTGCGTGTGTATATATAAAAGGAACCAATCCAGAAATGATTAATTGCGAATTTAGTCGTCGTGCAGCATTGAATGTAAATTAGAATTGTATTGAGATGAATTAAAAGCTTAAGTGTTAATTATTTATAGTTCCGTATTTAATCGTTATTCGTAGTGCATAATATTTTCGTGTTAATTTTTGTGTTTGTATTAAGTAGATTACGTAAAGTTTACATCGTTATTAAAAACAGCACTAGCACTAATTACATAGACAATAACAGAGTATCTGGTTATTCATTTCTTTATTTTACCAATCAATGTATTTTATTTTTTTGCTGTTTCTTATTAATTGATTAATTTGAATTATTTGGTTTAGAATTGAATTTGGTTTTTACCGATATTGATGTGAATAGAAAATTTATCTTCTACAAGTCAACCGTTGTAATTTTATTTCAAATTAGGACTTGAAAAAGAATTCTTTGATATGATACCCTGCAGTGTAGAAGCAAATGTTTAGTTTGTCAATATGATGAAGCAACGACATCCTCCTCTTTTAGAAAACGAGGGTTTATCTATTCGACGATCATTATTTCTGTGAGTAACTGTAGATTGGCTCATGTGACCGTAACCAATTGCTTGAATATGTGACTTGAAACAATCAATGTTGTGAGGCTGAATATGTGCAAAACTCAATGAAACAACCGAAACCGAAACCGCACCCGCACGTGCACACCCACCCGCGCGCACGCACGCACATGCACACGCACACGTACACACTCACGCATAAGCACACGCACACGCACATGTACACACACCATAGTGAAATAGAAGTAATTGCATAACCTTCTGTGTATATGTAAGTTGTCAGGTAAAACTGAACTGAGACACGCACTCATTAGAGGACAGTGAACTGCATTTGAGATAAAATCACTGAATTATCTGTTAAAGAGTTAATTCGTTTCAAAGTATATATAACTGGTGACAAAGTACGATGATCACGTAAAGTAATAATGAGCAAGAGTTGCAATAAGTCCTTGTAAGGAGTGTATAAAGGGCTTCTAACTTATATACTTAAGAGCTATTTTTGCACTGGTTCGATTGTCACTCTGGTCTGAATAATTAGGTCTCCAGACAAGTGAAGCATACTCAAGATAGGCCGCACAAGGGTAATACATAATCTAACAAGAGTTTCAATGTTTCTAAAACCTTGCGTATTTCTAATAAACAATCCCAAAGTATGTTACACGTCTAAACCGCACTAGGCATCGTGCTTACCGAAATAGGCGAGTTGCAAAGCCAGCTACAGCGGAAATGGGCGTGGTCGATATAAGGAGTAAAATGATTGAAAAGTAGTTCAAACACCTTACACTTATCATTAATCTACAACTTACAAAGCTGAGTCCGGGAAAAATTGTCTCTAGGTGCCACCACAATCTTAAATTTTTCTAAAATAAATAGTCTTAGGCGGGATGGTAAATTAATCCTATCTGACTGAGGAAGATAGGATTGCAGCCTACTCAGTAAAATGATTCACCATTCAAATTCAATCACACTTCAAAATAAATTGCTCCAGAAGCTTAAGAAAATTCTGTAATATACGAGTCGTTATAAACTTATTAAATACACCCTGTACAAATGAAAATTCCCAAATCGTAAGACGTTAACTTGAATATTTTTTAAGTATCCCTCGTATACCTGTAAATTTATATTTTTAACTGTTATAAAACTTTGAATTAAATGAATATTCCCAATTTAGAAAATTCTAAATGAAATAAACAAAATCGCTTTAATAATAAATTGTTATCTCAACGAAATGTTCGTTGATTGCTGAATAATTCAAACATAGAGCGGTTAGTGCTTGTATCATCAATAAAATCGTTATATTTTGTTAATACTTTATCTTTAAAATCGTATTTAGACATTCATTAATAGGTTTAAACTTTAATACTTCAAAACCGTAATTTATGCTAAACAAAAAAATAATAATAAGTGCTTTGTTAGTAGTGTTCTGCATTTATATTTCAAAGCTAAAATGAAATTTTGTGATCGATCTGGCTCATTACGCAATTCCCAATCGATCCTTACATTCGAAAATATGCAAAGCCTAATTTCGCTTATCAGAAGATGTAACTAGTTAGGCACACAATTGACACAAATAAATGACAAAATAAACTAAACAGTGGATATATATTGACAAATTCGCACATCAATACATTAAGACTAAAATTCCCCAATTCCTAACACTAAAAAAGAACAAAATAACTAAAGTTCAATTACCTTTTTTTTTTCTTTGCATGAACCGTAATTAACGCAACAATAACAAAAAAATGTACTTAAAAGATAATCGAACTTGTCTTGGCTCAATAAAATCTAAATCTAATTCTTACGTATTAGATTAATTAATCCTTTTTCGGTGGAGTAGTTGTAGTCCACATGATCTGATTTCGGTAATCCTTTTTAAATTCTTAGGTGCACTGTGCACAAAATACAAGAGGTAGCTGTATTCGCCCTACGCACTCGTCAGCGTCTATGATTTGTTCACTCGCTCACTAACTAACCAACCCCTCAAATTTGACACTCGCTTATATACCTTCTGCCCGCCATATTGCAATACGTCACAATAAATTCGCGCTAAAATCAAAATTCGCCTATACCAATTGCATGTATGAGTATTTCACGCATTTATTTGCCGCGTCGAAGGTGCCATCATGGAAGAAAACGCCAACGATGCGAAATAAACGTAGCCATCTTGAATTATTTTGTTTTTTATTCACTGAAAACTTTCCGAGGAAATCATCAATTGCAATTACATTCACACTATAGATTAACCAGATTATCCCTCAACTTTTTATGCAAATCTCGCATATGTGCGAATTATATTTCCGCACAATCTAACGAACTCCTTCACATTCTATCAGCTATTCATAAAAATTTATTAAATTTTCTTATTGCACCATAATACAAAAATTTCTACAAACAAAAATATTCATACATATTCCTTACTGCACGTTAATGAAATATCAATATATCATAAACTCACTCACTCATACGTCTACAACCATTTCTTTACTTAAAATTCCTCCATACACAGTAGCAAAAAAACCAGTAGTTTTACCAGTGCCGCATCGATAAAAATGTACTCAAAACATTATTTCTCAACCAAATTTAACGCTTTCAACATGAAAATCTTTGTACAGCATTCAAACATTCCTTCACACGACAACCAATACCTCACTAAATTCCAGTGGCGTATCAATTACACCAACTTACATTACGTATACTCAAAAAAAGTTCTTTTCATGTAAACTCACTTCAGCTACGTTCAAACACGTTATCAAAATACTACACATTCACGGTGCATCAAAATAACCTTACAAGTACGATAAGCTCTTTTTGTTATATGTAACACTAAAAGTCAGCTTGGGGTTTAATGTTATACCGAGACCGGAGACTTCAAGTTTCCTTTCTAAAGTTTTATTGTTTATTGCATAAAATAATTTCTGAGCGGGTGTGGGAGTGTGATCAGCACAAACTTTTAGCAACATTAAACCCTAGATACTTTTGCTTGCTCCACTCTACCGCATTATTCACATCACTCTGCAGTTTAGCACAATCATCATCATGTTCGGCTAAGTTGGAATTTTCACCTTAGGAATCTGCTCATGAATCTTGGAGAAATGCACAGATGCAAAGCTCGGTTAGTTGCACAGGATCTGTCCCAAAAATTTGGACTAGACTATGACCTTGTTTTTGCATATGTGGTAAAACAAATGAATTTTAGATCATTATTATCTTCAGCTGCTAAAGAGAAAAATGATCTGTAAGCTACCTTATATTATGGATATACTTTTTAATAATGCATATTATTATATAAATAGAAGCTATCCCCTGATTGAACGCCCCTTTAATTGGTTTTAAAGTTAGTTCAATAACTCGTAGGACCGTGTTCATTCACCGGAACGCATTTAAAATTATGTTTTAGATAAAGAATGTATTATTCTACTAATTTACTTATTAGGCATAATAAATGATATGTACCTACAAGAGGAATAATTATTATTTCTTTTGTTACAGATGAATCAACGAAATCCTACTAACCGAAGAAGCACTTTCCAATGCACTTCTGGATATAATTAACCACACAGAAACTTTAAATGGGGCTTCAAAAAATATGGAATCCTTAAGTCAACTCTCCACAACAAGATTTCTCAAAAAAACACCAAACATACGAAAAATGGGTCTCCAACCAGTGTTAAGTGAACTAGAAGAAAACCGACTTGAGCACCGGATTTAGGCTAAAGCGAAACTGGGATTTCCAACGCATCCTTCAGAGGTCAAAGACGTGGAGCAGAAAATTTTAATCGAATCCATTCAAGGAAAATAGGCCAGGAGAAAAATGGGTTTCATTGTTTTTAAAACAGCACCCAAATATTGCAAAACGAAACAATGAAATAATTTCGCACGATCTGCTGTAACTGAAGAGGCAATATGGGAATGGTTTTTTGACGAATATACAAGAGACTGGTGTCAGGACTTGCGTATTGGGATTGGTGTTGGGGCTCATATCAAAAAATTTCAAAAACTTCTACAAAGTATCCTCTAGCAATCAAAAAGAGTTCATAACAGTATTGTGCACTTGGAGCGCATCAGGCGCTTTCGCTCCACCTATGGTAATATTCCCTTACAAAAGAATACCAAATGAACTTGCTGTGCCCATTCCAGTGTATTGGGGAGCTGGTCGATCAGATTCTAGTTGGATGTTGCCAACATATTATATAACTGGATTGTTGAAAAACAAATTGAGCTCCCAACCATTTTATTCATTGACGGTCACAAAAGCCATTACAGTATTGAATTGTATGACTGTGTGTCCAAAATAAAATTATTTTGTACTGCCTCTACCCAAATGCAACACACATACTGCAGCCTTGTGATGTTGTTATGTTTAAACCTTTAAAAACCGAATGGAAAAAAGCTTGTCAAGCTCATGAGCAAAAAACTAATACATCCATGACCCGATGTAACATTTGCCCTTTATTTAATCAAGAATTTGATAAAGCAACGCAGTCCGTTACCATTCAAAACAGCTTCAAAGCTTGTGGCCTTTACCCATTAAATCCAGAAAATGTAGATCTTTCAAAATTTATATTGACAAGAAGAAAAGACATATTTACAAGTGAAGAAATAGATACGGACAGTGCCTATGCACTGTGAAAATTTTGTAAAATTGATATGTCCGCAACTAACAACATTCCGGTAGAAACAAAGTTGATAATGTTGAAATTGAAAAGTATTCGGCAGTAGGTAGTAATCAGGTTTTTGAAACTGACAAGATTTTAACGTAGTTAAACAAAGCGAAATAAATGAATTAGACTGCAACGTAAACAATACTATTGAATCCACAGGCATTTTATTTGATGAAAGCATTCATTTAGAAGAAATGAAGCTTATGTGCCGAGGTATAATTGATGTCAGTTTAGTATAATTTATGCTAATAAAGATGTTGAAAACTCAATTGGCATAAAAACCACAGAAAACCCAAAAATTAAAAAACACTCTAACATCGCCATAAAGCAAAATATATACCTACAATGAATATGACGTTTGGGAAAAACATCTATTCTGGTCACATTATGATGAAAATGCTAATAAGAGAAAATTCGTTAAAGAAAAACTGCCTTTCGCAATTACTTCGTTGAAATGGCTAAATTACTACAACCAACAAGAAGAAGTCAAAAAAAGTAAAAGAAGAAGAAAAAAAAACTTAAAAAGCTTAAAAGAGAAGAGAAAAATAATATTCAAATAACCAAAAAGAAAGGAGATCAAAGTAAAAGTGAGAATAAAGCAAACTCTAACGCCAAATCCTAAATTTGCAATATCGAACCAACAGACAATATTATAATCGCCAATCAGAATAACTCCAAGATAAATGCGATTTGGAACAAAGAAGGCTCATCAGAAATTTCAGAAACTCTAGATATAGGAGATTATGTAAAGGTGGAATATGACAACAAACAATATCCAGGGTTGATTAAGAAAATTGAATATGAAGATTATGAAATAAGTGTGATGGAGGAAACTCAAAACCAAAAGTGGAAGTGGCCAATACCCGCTGATCAAATTGATAAAAACAAAATCATCAAAAAAATAATGAATTAAGAACGTGAGAATTGAAAGCAAAATTTTAAATATTGAACTATTGAACTAGGCTATGGCAAATGAAAATTTCTTTTGAAGAGCAACATAGAATGCATGAAACTTATGAGATATCTTATCGGCATAAATACAAGATTAGCTGAAGTTAACCTGCTAGCACAAAAATATTAGTAAACCCAGCGTGGAGGATTGGACTGAATTGAAAAGGATTGCAATACATTTAATTTGAATTATAAAGTTAGTGATAAATTATTAACTTGTTGGACACACGGGAAATGGACGGAAGATCTTTATGACAGAAAATTGAACACTAGCTATTTATTTAAGGTATTTGGTGGGTTAATTTTTTGAGTAAGTAGGAAACAAAAATGTTGCGTTATCAAGTATGCAGGGGAATGCACTGTACTTTTTGAAGCATGTCGAGAAACATTACATTAGAGATCACTTTTGAGAACTTTTCAGTGGGCATTCGTTTTCGTTTTCAAAGTTTCAAAGCATATTGACACAAAAACATACTTTGTCAAGGAGTATGTGAATAAAGAAATCGTTAAAGTTTACTACTACCCAACTGAAGAAATGTTAGCTGATATTTTTACTAAAGCTCTGCCAGGAAAGAATATTATTAATTTTACAACAGAATTAAGAATACATTTATGCGAATGGACAGGGCTGTTGAATATTACATTCACATTTCACATTGTCCCATAAAGCAGTGCTCAATGATTATTTTCAATACAGTTAGTCGGTGTCATAGCTGTTTTTTTTTCAAAAACATCTATGAAAAAGCAACAATTCAAATCAAATCGACGAAGATCTGAACATTGACAAAATACCAATAGGTCAAGGAATACCACAAGGTGATACATTATAGTCGAAAGTTTTTTATTTGGCTCTTGAGGATGTTTTTAAAAATCTGAGATGGGAAAATAAAGGTATTAAAATAAACGGCTGCTACCTGAGTCACCTACGCTATGCGGGCGATATTGTGTTATTTAACAGTAATATCGAAGAGTTAGAAACAATGATTACCGAGTTACAGCATGCTTCCAATGCCATTGGTCTAAAAATGGATACGGATAAGACCAAAATAATGAGCCCCACTAACACCATCATAGAAATAAATTGAGAAATAATACAAAATATAGATCATTACGTTTATCTTGAATATGACCTAAGACTCGGAAAAGAAGCCCAGGCAACGAAAATCGCGAGAAGGATTGACCAAATATGGGCTGCTTTTGAGAAGTTAAATTACATATTCAAAAACACCGATTTACCCATATGCTTAAAGAAAAAGACATAAATCATGTGTGCTAACGAAGAAAAGTGCAGAAACGCTCAGGGTATCACAAAGAGTCATGGAGCGGAGAATCTTGGATATAAGCCTGAAAGACAGAATACGGAACGAAGATATCCGAAAAAGAATTAAGATAATGGACATTTTGAAGTGCCAAACTAGTACACTGGAGACCCAGAAAAGAAGTGTAGGCAGACCACAACGACGCTGGATAGAAGACATAGGAAACCAATGGTTTCAAATCGCACAATATAGAAGCATAAAAGAGAAGCATAAGAGGCCTGTGCCTAGCAGTGGACCGAGACAGGCTGAAGAAGAAGAAGAAGAAGTTGGTGTCACATTAAAAGGAAATAAAGATTGCAGTTTAATAACTATTGTTTAATTAATTATAGTTATCGGAATTTTATGGTTTCAACAACCCGCAAATTAAAATATAGTAGTTATTTGTTGCATTTTCCAGTGTTTTTCTTAAAAACTTTTTTCTAAATTTATTTTAGTGTGGGATAGTAATAATACAATTCGTTAACACTGAAAGATTTGTGTTAACTTAACTTAACCTTCACGCCATTACCTTGCGGGGTAGGCAACACAATCCCTGCCTCTTATTTATTTTTAATTCACAATCTTTCTCCATGCTTTCCTATCTCCACATATCACCCTAGCTTCCGCAAGATTCATACATTGTCTCTGACATGCCCTTTTATTTTTAAAACTCCTTATCTTTCTTTCCTTTATCATACATTCTACTACAACCAGCCAAGTTTTACGCGGCATACTAGGCACTGCCTTATCACTAACCTCACCCAGATTTAGTTGCTTCGTTAATCTTGCGTTGTTCATTCTCTCAATGTGACCAAACCAACGTAATGTATTACTTTTATATCTATCCATCATCGTCGTTTCCTCGCCACACTTCTTCATTATGCACTCATTCTTTATCTTCTCCCTTCTCGTTTTACCACATGCGCTTCTCAGGAATCTCATACCCACGGCATTTATTTTTCTTTCGTGCTTTTTTGACATACCCATGTCTCACTTCCGTACAGCACTGATGGGATAAACACACCATTACAGATTGCTCGTTTCGAAGTTAGGCGCATACTTTCGTTTCTCATTATCGTCCACATACTACCGATCAGTTTCTTTCCAGCACTGACCATTCGTCCATTCTCGCCCTTCATTGTACCATCTGCAGTAAACATTCTACCCAGATATACCAGCTCGTCCACTTGCTCCACAATTTCATTTTGCAGAGTAAATACTCTACTCTTCTTTCCACATTCCCGATCGAACACCACAATTTTAGTTTTGTTCACGTTTACCTTCAGGTCCATGCTCTCATAGACTGTATCATCCGCACTGTCACTTAATAAGACTGTGTCATCTGCATACACCAGATGTCGTACATTTACGTCACCAACCATTACAACATTTGTATCGGTACATGCTTGTCTAACACATTTATCCATGTATACATTGAACAACCACGGAGACATCACACAACCTTGTCGCACTCCTTGCTCAATATTAACCTCACATCTCCTCTCACCCTAACACATGCCCAACTACCGTTGTATACTGCCCTTGTTCCATTTATTAGACCTTTATTTACCCCATATTAGTTTAATATTTCCCACAGCTTCTCCCTATTCACTCTGTCGTATGCTTTCTCCAGATCTACAAACGCACAGTACAGCTTCCTTTTTACACTTAAAAATTTTTCGATCACCTGCTGGAGAGCAACCATCTGATAAATACGTCGTCTCCCTGGCATGAAGCCACTCTGCATATCCCAAATCTTAGTTTGTGTAGTTTCTGGTACTCTATAAATCAGTATTCTTCCAAATACTTCACCAGGCACGCTGAGCAAATTTATTCCTCTGTAGTTCTTACAATCACTCTTGTTCCCCTTACCCTTATACAGTGGTACAATGATCGCGCTCTTCAAATCCGGCGACGCTTTTCTAAGGCATACATTGAATCATTCACAAATTCTTCGTATAAGCTTTTCACCCCCACACTTTAGCAATTCACCAGTGCCTGCTCCCTTGCCGCTTTTTAACTTTCCTACCGTTTTCTCTACCTCATTTATACCAATATCCTTCTCAGTTTCATTCTCCATTCCTTCTACGTTCTCCTTATTTAACCCTTCAGTCTTACTTTCCTCACTACTGTACAGCTTTCCGAAATATTCTTGACAGCATTTCCTCACTTCACAATCGTCCCACACTATTCCGTTGCTCATATTCATCACTCCTGCAGCGTTCTGTTTTAGGCCACGTTTTATATTTTTGACCCATTTCCAGCAGAGTTTTTTGTTTCCCTCAAAATCATTCTGCATTTTTTCTCCTTCTACAACCATCACTTCCTCCTTAGTTATTCTCACTGCCTCCTTCGATTCTTCGTTTCTTAATCTGTACACCTGATACAATCGCTTTTTCTCAGTCTCATTTTTTGCAGCAATCATTGCCATGTACGCATCTTTTTCTTACATACTGCCTTTTTTACCGTCTCATTCCACTAAGCACATATTTTCTGCCCACCTACAGTCGCTCCCCCACATATCCGCACGGCACAATTGACAACACAGTTTTTCAAGCTTATTCATGCACTTTCAACGTCAGTGTCTTTTATTTGTTCGTTCCACATTGTTTCATTCAGATTCAACTCATTACTCGCAGCGTCTGCGTACTTCATTCTCACACAATTATCCACCAGTTTGTCTTCCCTAATTCTGAACGTTCGCATTACGTTTGCTTTCCTTCTCCAGACCCTCTTTTGCCCTCTCGATACTACCAAAAAGTGGTCCGATCCACACTCCGATCCGCGCATTACTCTTGTGTCTTTCACCAGGTTTCCAAGCCGTTCATAATACACTATCAAGTCTATCATACTTTTAGATTTACCTCTTTGCCATGTATACATATGCACATTTTTATGTTTAAACCACGTATTGGATACAAGCAGGCTTCTCTCCACACAGATGTTCGTGTTCACCATTCTCATTGACTCTTTGGTCTCCGAACTTTCCTAGAACGCATTCAGCATGTTCTTTCTGTACACCCACCCATCCGTTCATATCCCCCACTATCATCACACTTTCGTTTATCTTACATACGTTCAACACGTTCTCTACTTCATTCCAGAAGTTCTCACGCTCCTGGCCTCTTTCTTCATTCACCGATGCATAGCATGCAATAAGAAAAATTCTTCGAAACTCCACTTTCATTCCAACCCACATTACCCGGGGACATACCAATTCGTACTGTTTAACACATATTTTCGCTCTTTCACTTACGATCACCCTCCTCCTTTTGCGCCATGTACTTCAGTCTCAACTCCTGACCACAGTGCTAGGCTGCCATCCTCCATCTCCACAGCATCTTCTCCTTTGCGCTTTGTCTCCGATACACACATGGCTTAAGCGGGCTTGCTACACACAGCATTACTACTGGGGTCATGTCCTAGCAGGTATTTAAGAGGACCTTATAATTGCCGGGATCCTTTATCTATAGTGAATCGGATAAAACCAGCTGTTTACTAAAATTTGTAATATTGAGAATTTTTGAAACTTTCTAAATTTTCGAAAATTAAATTTACCAATGAGGTAAAGCCAAATGGCAGACTCTCGTTTGTTGATACTCTGGTAACAAAAATCGTAACAAACTAGATAAAGATATATATGGTACAGGGAACTAGCACTAAAAGATTCACAGCCAATGACTTCAATCACTGTAGGCAGCATAAACCTTTGGCTTTTAATTTTTTGTTCATACATTGCTTAATTTTCCTTTTCAGTTCAAAACTATATAAAGAATTGAGCACCGTTAAAGAAATTGCTACATACAATGGGTTTTCAGATGAAGTGGTTATGAATATAGTTAGGAAACAAACGTATAGGATGAGTGTTAAGAATGTAACTACATTAGGTAACGCTATAAAACAAATAGAAACAAAGTATGTGAAATTACCAATCTATCCTGCTTATGCAAAAGGTCTATCTAAAATTTTATCCAAAATTAATTTGAGAACCGTCACTACATCAAATAATGCTTTGAAAACTCTTTTAGGCAAACAAGACTAAATGGATAAGCATGTTAGGTCGGGAATTTATAAAATTAATTGTAAAAATTGTGAACAAATGCATGTAGGGCAAACTACACAACCTATCAAAACTCGTCTAACTTTTAGCTCATATAAAATGCAAACGTTAGGACAAGTAGTTGGCTTTATAAGATTCTCAAACTGTTATGTTGATAGCAGGCTGATGTTTATGTTCTAATTCTTCAACTTTGAGAAAATTGTATACATCTTTAAGAATTTTAACAGATATTACTACTGATGAAGATAACTGTGTTATCGAAACGTTTAGATTGTATAATTTAAAATACACCATTAATTAACCCAAAAAAAGATAAGTATTTTATTATGTGTGATAATGGTGAAAGCTTACATTTTCATACATGAATTTTATTGAAGCAAATACATATTCGAACACTTCCAAAGATGATCGGAAACTGCTAGCATGAATGATTCTGTTGTACAGCCATGATTAACATGTAATACATGTGAAACTTGAATTAAATAGCTAACAACATGCCGTATAATTACATATCTGCTTAGTTTTAAGTTGAACACATGCAACTTGCGGTTTACATATATGTTTAATCCATTCCTTCGCAATGACTTTATGTTTAATGTACCTTTTATTCTGAGCTTATTTCTATATTACCAGATATTTATCATTGTAAATATCATCTCAATGTATATATATATATATATATATATATATATATATATTTCTCCTTGGTTTCTCGGGTGTTGGACTATGTTTTTTTCGTCGACGACGTTTCGACACCTGTCATCTTTAGTTTTGTAACTTTCGGCTTGTACTCCTTGTTACTCAAACTGCACTGATGTCCAGTGTTGCTGGCTGCTTCTTGTGTACTTCCTGCTTTCTCTTCTCGATTGATTTCACCTTTTCCGCTTTCACTACTGTGTCCATTTTTGCACTTTCTTTTTTAGTTTCTGTTTGTCTGTTTATGGGTGATATTTGTTTTTGTCCCAATACTGTTTTACACACTGCTGGCAACCTGAGTATGCCGTCTCTTGTATTCATGTTCTTGGGATTCTTTTTTTGATTTCGGTTTCCTCTCTGACTATTCTGGATGTAAAATGTTCTACGTTGGCTACTGATTTGGCCTTGTGGAAATTGATTGTGTGTCCGGTGGCGTTTACATGTTGCGCAAGAGATGACGTAGTTTGATTTGAAAATCTGTCTGGTTTTCAAGATACAGGGTGTTAAGGTTTTTAAATAAAATCGGTTTTCATTAATATCTCAAAGATCCGATTTTGTTGAAATTTGACAGTGCTGTTTGCTGTGATAAGACACTAACTAGATGATAATTATAAGTTCTAATAGCATCCCGGGGGGCAATCTCACAAATGATATTGACAAAAAAGTTGAGGTTTTAAAAATGTTATATTTTTGTCGAACATACAACTTTTTGGTCTCTCGATATTTTTTCGTATATTACTTCGTTTTCGAGGAAAAAAATAAAACCACTTCAGTGCACGACGAAAAATTTTTAAAATAGAATCAAGTTAACTTTGCTCATTGCACACTATTTATTTTTTAAACCTAGCAAATGAAATGTAATAACAATTTAACAGAATATTCACAAAAAAATGTTGGAAATGACCACCTCCCGCTGTTATGCATGCTTCTGCTCTTCTTCTTATCGAGTGACGAACTCTTTCGAAAATTCCATGAGTTGTAGGTATGGTTTCACATCCGTCAACAATTCTATTTCTTAGTTGTTCTACTGCCTAGTTTGGTGTAGTATAAACTACACCCACAAATAAAACTCTAGACTATTCAAGACAATCTAGGTGGCCGGAATTGGGGTGCTCCACGACCTATCCAAAGATTTTGCTAATTCAAATACTCACGAGGCAATATGTTAAAGTGGGCTGGAGCACCATTATGGATGAATCAATGTTGTTATCGTAACTGAAGAGGAACATCTTCAACAAGTAAAGGTTGTCCGTTAACGTGTCCTGCTAAAAAATGGTCCAATCAAATAGTCAGTCACCTAAGATACGGATCCAGACGTTGAGAGAAAATGGTTCCTGGAAATCTCTCTGCGTGAGGATTTTCTTGGGTCCAGTTATGATTATTATGAAAATTAATTAATGGATTTCTGGAAAAATGCGCTTGGTCCGTAAACACACTGATGTAATCAAAGTGAGAAAATTAGGCAAATTCCAGGGATATTTAGATCAACGCGAATATCTGTAATACGTCGAGTAAATGCTTGCATTCAAGTGAATGCAGGCCACTTTGAGCAATTATTATAAAATTAGTGTTTTATTTTAATATATTTATATATTTTTTTATTTTTATTTTAATTGTTTATTTTAAATGTATTATTAAAATTAAGTAATTATCAAATAAACACATCAGTTAGTTGCAAAATGCAAATTTATTTTTAAAATTTTCTCAAGAATCGGCGATTTTAGAAAAATTTAAAAGACAATATTTTAAAATGTATTACCAAAGTAAAGCAGAACAATTTTTTTTACAAAAATAATTTCTTTTAAGGGTTGAAGGTTGGCGCCTCTGCTTAACAGGTAGTTCTAGTGATGCGATTTTTTTTTAATTTCTACCAAATTTTGAAGATCAATAAAAAATTTTCGTAATTTACGGATGTCGATGACTTTCTGGGTCACCCTATATATACACCGTGTCCAAGATAAGGATGCCCACTATGGGGATCTCGGAAACGGTAAGAGATGGAAGGTCGGTTAAATGGGACAAAAGTTACGCATTTGAGAGGATGTATTTACAGTCTTTGTAGAACTCCAATATCTCTTTTAGTTTTTGAGATATTTGAAAAAAAATGAATTTTCTGATTTTCGTTTTATCTTTTTCTGACTTCATTTGAAGAGCTATCAAGAAAGGAAGAGCACATTTTCATTGCCACTTTTCTAGCTCTACTTAATGCTGCTATTCAATTTTTGATACAATGTTTCGTTTGTTAGCAACCATCATCAACTTTATTTTTTTAAATACACGAAAAATTATTTTTGCCATATTTAAATTCTCTCCTTGATTCTG
The DNA here is from genome assembly GCA_036346205.1 of Vesta saturnalis. NCBI lineage: Eukaryota > Metazoa > Arthropoda > Insecta > Coleoptera > Lampyridae > Vesta > Vesta saturnalis. The sequence continues at coordinate 2,505 of JARFJB010001161.1, read as the reverse complement.
AATTCAACGATATATCACACTTTATATTTTTGATACGTTTAGAATGAGAAAATTCATATTCATCGAAACGTACAGTTATATATATATATATATATATATATATATATATATAAATTATGGAAAAATTTCTAGCCCAGCGTATCATTGACTTTCTTAATAAACATAACGTGTTTTCCAATAATCAACGTAGATACAGGAAAGGCCGATCTACGGCCACAGCGTTAGTATCTGCTTTGGATATCATCTATAAGACAAAATATTAACATGTTTTGTTGATTAAAGAAAGCCTTTGATTTAGTAAATCATACAATACTACTAGGGTTCTTCAATTGAAACCTATGTTTGGTCTATAAAAATATATTCGGAAATAAATTTACAAATAATCACGTCTACAATTAAGGCACATATCCCACTGCTTCACCTACCGATTTATCCCTTGTTCGTAAAATTCTCGTAGCTGCTTGTTGAAGAATTCCTTGAGGGTGTTTTGTATTTCAGCATCCTATTCAAAGCGTCTACCTCTCAATACCTTTTTCAGTGGGCCAAAGATATGGAAATCGCAAGGCGTTAAATCTTGGCTATAGAGTGGATATTCTAAAATCTTCCATTTTGTTCTTTACAAATTTTCTTTCACTACGTTTTAGACGTGAGGCAGCGCGTTGTCGTGAAGCAAAATGACACCAGTGGAAAGTTTTCCTCGATGTTTCCGTCTTATTGCTTGATGAAGCTTATTCAAAGTTTCGTTGTATAGATTTGCATTAATATTCACTCTGTGTTCTTTAAATTCTATCAGCAATGGTCCTTTGTTGTCAAAGAAAAAATGTTAACATCACCTTGCTTACGGAAGGTTGTGCCTTAAACTTTTTTTGTAGTGGTGACTTTGAATGTTGCGATTGCATCGATGACAAACTTACATGATGACTCTAAATAATAACACCAAGTTTCGTCCCTAGTAACTATTGGTAAAAGGAAGTTATTACCATTTTCGTTGTACTCCGAAAGATGTTGCTGAGACAGACCCATCCGCAAACAATTTTGACCCCCAAACAAAGGGGGTGGGGGTGGGAATCCATTGCCACAAACTTTTTTATAACCCAGGTTCTGTACGATACTATGGACGGATCCTACACTCACATCAATGCTTTGTGATATCGCTCTGATTCAAATTCGACGATTTTATCTAATCAAACCGTCCACACGAGCTGTATTGGTGTCTGTTGATGCAGTACACAATGCACCTGGTCGCGGCGCATCTTTTGTTCCCTCTTTACCATTTCTAAATTTTCGGCATGGTTCTTTTACAGTTGGATAGGCAAAAGATGCTTCTTCATAAACTGTCTGTAATCGGAAACGGATTTGCGTTCGTTACACACAAAAATTGAATGACCGCACTTGCACGGATTTTTTATAACAAATGCCATTTCAAAGTCGCAATATTTAAAATGACTATGAAATATGATTTGTGTGACAGTTAAACATTTCTGACGTTACAAAACGTCAACTAGGTGAGTATATTTTTTTCCAAGGCTAATTTGAACAAAGATGGGATTCAATTGAACAACAAACTACTTAATAAAGTAGAAAAGCTGGGATCGCGTGGAAAGTGTCACCTGTTACGTCGTATCTTACTCTCAGGAAGCAGTATGTAAATTGTCAAAGCTGTTGTTCGACAACTTTAAGTTTAGAAATGGGAATGCCTCAAGGCAATGTACTTGGGCCTTTATTATTCCTCTTATATATAAATGATATAGAAAGCTGTATTAATATTATTGCCAGAAAAATCTGGAACACTGGAACTGTAGCAGGATCTGTAACAAAAATATCGTACCACAAAATTAGAAAAACGAGCTTTCGATAGCTACGCTATCATCATCAGCTAGTCGACCGTTGATGATGATAGCGTAGCTATCGAAACGCGTTTAGTGTTTTTTAATTTTGTGTGGTACGTGGGTGTATTTTTTTTGTTCATATTAATGCCTGTTTATTTGCAGATGACCGTACTCTACTTTTCATGGAGACAGTAGTCGTGTCAACTAAACCCTTGTTTAATAGAATTAGTGAACTATTTTACTTTAAATCAGTTAGTTTCAAGTACCGAAAAAACCCGAATTATGCAATTTCACTCTAAATGCAGTATAATGCAAGATTACTGATAAAGATACCGAAATGTAAATCAATAGAACAAGTAACAGTTTTTAAAATTTTGAGAATGTTCTATTGACTATTCCTTAACTCGGAAGGATCATATATCGTCGATGAGTAAATCAATTGCATCAAAATGTTCTGTACTTAAGCGCTTAAATTACATAACTAACCTAAATATTTTATTTTACGAACGTAGAGTCAATCATGAGACATGGGATAATCTTTTGGGGTAACAGCACGCATAAATATCGAATGTTTGTTTTACAAAAGAGAGTTCACTAAGATGTATGTTTCATATTAATCGTTACACATCTTGCAAAGATTTATTATAAATAATAGTAATGGTTAGCGGTACTGCAA
>JARFJB010001160.1:0-40661 GCA_036346205.1 Vesta saturnalis | reverse complement strand
ACAATATACAGACTATGTTTATTGAATTAAATGTAATGACGAAATAATGAAGGTCTTAAAATTATTCTTAAAGTACTAAATAAAACACTACATAAATACCTTATAAATTTTTGTACATAAACTTTTCTTTTTGACAACCACTGGTATCTAAATATGAATACGGAGAGGTTAACAGGATGAAGTCATTCTTGCGTCATCATGGTGCTATCTTGACATAATGTTATCAGCCACACCCCAAACTGAATTATCTTTAAAAAAATCCGTATAATTTCTTCTTAAAATTTTTAAATCCACTTTTTATTGCATTATTTGGAAGTATCCATTCACAAAAAAAAATTGCGATCATAAAACGAAAAATGTACGCAACAATAAAATCAAGTGCGTACTTAAGATGTAATTACGTTGTAAATTGAAGTAATGATAAAAGTGTAATTAAAGTAAAAAATGGTATAAAAAATAAGTAAAGAAAGCGCCTAAAAACAACAAATGCTTTAATTTTATGCAAATGTATTAAAAATATATCTTACCACCAATTTGATGGCACTTTCACATAAATTTAGGTAAAAATCAAAAAGAAGCAGCTTTCTGCTTCGACATTAAACAGAAAGTGAAAAAAATTGAGGCTTTCGAAGTAGATGAACAGGTCATGCGCCCAATGCCTTTGCGCAACTCAAATGACTAGAAAACAGTTTATGGGAATATAAATTTTTACGAAAGTATGCACTATGTAAATATGCAAATTAAGTTGCCTACCTCATACCTAAATTTCAATAATTAAAATTTTCTTGTATTTAGAACTAAATGAAGGAAAAATCCTAAATTGAGGTATTTTTATACAACACCAAAAAAGAGTTGTTACACACCCCCTCCTAAAATTTGGACTCGGAGATCACCGAAGCGGAGACTCCAAACACTAAGCTAATAAATGAAATTATTAAAATTTAAGAAAAGAAAAAAATGTTAAGCTAATTCAATCTATGCAAAATGTGAAAGAAAATGAAAAGAAATGTACGAAGAAGTACGGAAAATGTGGTGATGTTGGTCAGGAAAGACCCCTCGCAACAACATAAAAGCTACTGGCGCGCTACCACCCGCACACGCCACTAGTCGAGATAAAAGACCCGAACCTTAAAATAAAGTAAAAACTTTAGCTGGTGGGGTTTGTGAAGCAAACCACCATCAGAGGAGCAAAATGAAAAAACCGGAAAAAAAATTTGAACCTAACGTAAAAAAGAACGGAAACCAACCATGACCTGAAGGGACAGTGGGCGGGGAACCCGGGAATAGTTTTCGGTGAAACGTTAAAAAAATCACAGCAAAATGCCACTCCACTCAAGAGTCTAAAAAAAATCCTTCCGGACAAACCATAAATAAATAATCGCGAGATTTGAGGGCGAAAGAGAGCGGTTCCATTACCCTACCCCGGTGATCTCAAACCAAGCCTCCTAGATACATCACACATAACCATCACAGACACGTTCGGTACGTCAAAATCGGTAAATCCAAGATACGATCATTTCCATGGCAAATTAGCTCAGGATGCTTCGTCGTGGAGAACAAAAGAGGCCACTCTACCCTTCACGAGATTCGGGTTTAATGTTATTCCACAGTCGTCCAAGACTAAACATACCCCTAACTAACACGCACGTTTTGTAAATAAATCGAAATCTAGGGGAGGTAGCAAAGAGAAAGATGAAGCACTCTTACGAACACAACAACCCCCTCCTAAAACTACCAAAACGTCATAATCGGGAAGTGAACTAATCGAGGTTGACACGAGGCGAACTGAAGTCCTCAAGCACCGTCCAAGAATAGTAACACTAGACAAATCAGGAATAGTCAAAAGCTAAAATTTCGAAAACAATTTCAGGGAAACTAAAATAACTAAATCAAATAAAAAATGAAATGTATACAAGCATTACTAGTTTTCTTATCAACAGGTAAGAGTTTGAAAATTACACGTTAAATTAACGATCAGAGGTAAACTTAAAATGGTTATCTTAAATTTTACTATTGTAACAATAGCAAATTGTAAATCCAATAAAAGAAGATAATCTGCCCGAGAACTAATGTCCCAAAAAATCGGCAAAATAAACGTACGATGTGATTTAAATATCAACCATCGTGCTAAACAAATGTAGAAAAATTAAATAAATGGTTTGCAAAGCCACAAAAATATAAAAATAAAATAATGTGCGAAATAAACACACAAAAAAAAATTATCAAAATAATAGAAATGTAAATAAGAAAACCAGAATGTAAAAATCTCAAAAATACTAAAAATAGAAAAATAATAAGAAAGAAAACGAAAAAAATAAGAACTAATGGGGTTTTAAATCTTTAACATGAAAAACACCTAATGGTTTATTAATTAATCGGTACGTAGTTGGACCTAACACATCAACAACTTTCGCTTCAATAAATTTTGGAGCTAACTTTTGACTATAATTTCTAGTCGCATCAGATAAAGTAAAATTCTTTTTCCAAACTAAATCGACGACGTTTAATTTCAATGGACGCCGTCGCAAATTGTAAGATTTTGAATTTCTTTCGTAAGCTACATGTAAATTTTGTTTAACTTGTTTAAAAATAGGTGAAAGTTCATTTAAATCTTGAACTAATTGTTCACGGTTTGTAATAAATAAATCATCCTCTTTAAAATCTTTTAGTCGACCACAAAAATCTCCAGAAATCGGAACTGTCCGATCAAACGCCAAAAAGGAAGGTGAAAATTTCGTAGACTCATGAACAGCGTTACGAATAGCATGGGCAATTTTGTGAATTTCAACATCCCATTCCTTATGATCATCTTTAATATAAGACCTAATCGCAGTACCTATTGCTTTATTAACTCTCTCAACAAAATTTACTTGGGGGTGATAACTTGCATTAAACCAAATGGATTGAACTTTGTAAGAACTCATTAAATTTTTAAATTGTGACCTTTTAAATTGAGGACCATTGTCCACCATACAAATTTGGGGGACACCATAAACTAGAAATACATAATTCTCAACATATTGAAAAATACCTTTAGCAGTAGCACTGCGCATAGGGTGAATCATAGTAAATTTAGTAAACCAATCACAAATAACTAATAACATTGTGTTACCACTCTTCCATCTAGGAAAAGGACCTACTAAATCAATCGAAATACATTGAAAAGGATAAGAGACATTTTTCTCTTTACCCATAAAACCATAATGATTAAATTGTGAAGACTTGCTTCGGTTACAAACATTGCAATTCCTAATATATTTCGAAATATCGGCCAATAATAAAATTCTTTAATCTTTGAAAAAGTTTTAAAAACACCAAAATGTGATGATGTAGGTTCATCATGAAATTTTTGTAAAATATCTTTCCTTAAAGATTTCGGAACAACTAACTTCCATTCTACTAAATTCGATTCGATGTTTAAATCATTAGAAATAAATTTGTAGAGTTTATTATTTTCAACTCTCCAATCAGGAAATAATTCAGGATTTTTAGAAACGTTGGCTAACATTTTCTTATACCAATCGTCTAAATCTACAACAGAAAATTCTAGAGAACTAACTTCCAAAGGGGCTCTAGAAAGTGCATCAGGAACAACATTTAATTTACCTTTACGATGAATAACTTCAAAATCAAATTGTTGAAGCTTAACACTCCATCTGGCTAAACGACCTCAAGGATCTTTTAAATTATTAATCCAAATAAGTGAATGATGATCTGTAATAACTTTAAAATGGGTACTTTCAATATAAGGTCTAAACTTTTGAATTCCAAAAATAACTGCAAGTAACTCACGTTCGGTAATTGAATAATTTTTCCCGGCTTTATTTAAAGTACGAGAACCATAAGCGATAACAACTTCACTCTCTCCGACACCTTGTGTTGAAACACATCCAACTCCGCAGTTAGATGCATCACATTGTAAATAAAAAGTTTTAGGAAAATCTGGACTCGCTAAGATAGGAGCATCAACTAATAAAGATTTAATTTTTAAAAATGAATTATTCGCTTCGTCATTCCATAAAACTCTCTGGGATTTCTTCTTACCTTTTAATAAATTGTTAATCGGGGCTAAAATAGTGGAAAAGTCATGAATGAAACGTCGATACCAAGAACACATTCCAATAAAACGTTTAACTTCAGTAAAAGTATGTGGTTGAGGAAAATTAGTAGTAGCTTCCACCTTTGAAGGATCGGTGTGAAGACCATTCTTATCAATAACAAAACCTAAATATGATAGTTGGAGTTTACAAAATTCACATTTATCTAAATTAATATTTAATTGGACATCATTAAGCCTTTTAAAAACTTCTCTTAAAATAGTAACATGTTCCTTGAAAGTACTTGAAAAAATAATAATATCGTCTAAATAAACAAAAACGGATTGGAATAAATCATGTCCTAAAATTGAATCCATAAATCGTTGTAAAGTACTGGGTGCGTTGGTAAGTCCCATGGGCATAACAGTATACTCAAATAATCCTCTACGTGGAACAGTAAAAGCAGTTTTTCCACAACTCTCAGGGTCTAAAGGAATTTGCCAAAAAGCTTTCTTTAAATCAATTGAAGTTAAATAACGAGCATCTCTTCATTTATCCAAAATATCATTTAAAAATGGTAAAGGGTAAGCATCTTTTTTGTAATAGAATTTAATTTCTTAGCATCAAAACAAACTCTAAAATCGCCTGACTTCTTTTTAACTAAAACCATTGGAGAATTCCAAGGTGAAGAACTGGGTTTAATAATTCCTTGCTCTAGCATATCAATTTCTCTGTTCGCATGCTCCAACATAGCAGGAGATAATGGAAAATAACGTTGTTTAATTGGTACTGCATCACCAGTATTAATAGAATGAAAAACTTTATTGGTTTTACCTAATTTGGAATTTGATAATGTTTTAAAAAGGTCAATAACTTGGTTTAATTCAAAAACTTGATCATTATTAAGATCATCAATACTCTTAATCATAGAAAAAGTTGTCTCCGCAGAGTTTGCAACAAAAGAATTTTCACTAAAATCAGCTTTAATTTCAAATAAATGACAAAAATCTACTCCCAAAGTAATTGCAGTAGTAATACATTCAGAAACAATAACAGAAATAGTTTTAGTAATACCATTAACAGTTAAAGATAAGTCAACACTTCCCAAAATGGATTGTGAAGAACCATCAGCAATAATCAATGATGAAAAAGGTGAATTCCTATTTAATTTTAAATCATATTTATCAATTAAATATAAAGCAGGCTTACCTAAAATGGTTACGGTAGCTCCACTATCTAATAAAGCAACAAAATTTTCATTAAAAATCCTTACATTGTAAAGGGACGCCGTCAGACATCCCAAATTTTATTATTTTTAATTAGTTCCTAAAGTTTATTAGCAAGACGCCGTCCTTTATTCAAAATTTTCCTGTCATGATTAATTATTTGATAAGTAAAATACCAGTACTGATAATATTCACGGAATTTATTAAGATAAGGTGACTCGCTAAATGCACAGGTGCAAGCAATTATAAAAATTCGTAGAAGTTCTAGTAAAAGTTAAACATATTTCATAACGTTGCATAAAATTGCACAATAATTAATCATGCATCCGCCCTCCAGACGTAAATCCCAAAAACGTTTAAAAGTTTGTATACGTCAGAGCATCCTTCACCAATACGGGTTTACGGAATCTCACCACCAGAGTTTCGTAACCACCCTCGCGAATTCTTTATAAAAACACGGCACGCGCTGCTGAATTGAAATGAATTAAGATTGTTTTAATATCGTTGAATATAGTTTAATATCAATTAAGATCGATTAATATCGTCGCGTTCGCGCCGACTGCTACCTGTTGTAAACCGTCCGCCTGTAACCGCCGTCCGAGTAAAATCGCGACTCCGCGACTTGATAGCATCACCGAAATCAAAAGGTTAGAGTTGCAGAGATCTAACGTTGAAAGTACGTAAGTTGAGATACCTGGTGATAGGGATATGCAGGGTTGTAAGCCCGACATACTCTTTTATTACTAGACACACATTTACACTGTGGAGTTTGAAGGGTAGTTGCCCGACATTCCATTGACAAAAGGAGATCCTTTTACGTAGTTTAACGGGTGGTTGCCCAGATTACTAACAAAGGAGACCCACCTATACAAATTTACACGAACACTACAACACAAAAACCGCACCTCGACAAACCTGTAATTAAAACTTCGTCGGAAGAGTAAGCCGAACACCTAGTAAACACCGCTAATTCCAGAAGTCTAGAAAACATAACCGTAAAAACTAGACGTGTCCGTCAGTATTAAATTATCGCCTGTAAAATAAAAGAAACCACCACCACCACCAAGAAAAAACGTAAATTGCACCGTTGGCAAGTAATAAGATTCTTACCTGTAAGCCAGAAACTATCAGATAATATCTCGTGTTAAATAATTCAAATCATTATTGTTAGACGCGAAAAATTCACTTTAAAATAGAAAACGAAGGTTTTATATTTTAAAATCGGCCAACATAACAAAAAGCTTTTATTTTATTTAAATGAAAACCGGTACACTAAAATAATTAATATCGTAAAAGGAAACAAATAATACGCCGCTACCGTACACCAGCTACCTAAATAAACGAAAAGCTTTCCTTTATTTAAAAAGGCCAAAAATTGAATGTAAACGTGAAGGAGTTTATTTTCATAAGAAAAGCAGGTATAAAATTGGATTACTTTTATACACTTATAACCGACCGCTTTAAAATATCGATTATTTCTTTAAAGGCAGAGTATTGAACTCAGTGTCTTATCGCGCACGTGTTTATACAGCGTTATCTTGCTACCGGCTTCTGTATTTTATACAGGGACGCATTCAGGTAAAAGTATTTATTTATTTCGGCAATTAACCAGTATACATTGAAACAGTCAAAGGACGTAAACTAAAGGTCAAAACCCCAACCCTTCTATTAATGTTACATTACAGAAACTCCAGAGGACCACCTAACCATTAGTTCCGGGACCCACCAGGACGGAGGATGTTTACCTAACGATCTTGCAGGGAGAAAACCAGTTCCGTACATTTACATGTATCTATATCTTAGATAAATAATTTAAATAATCAGAAGTGTCTAATTGTGGTAAATCATTATTCAATTCAAAGTTTTGATAAATAGATTCAATAAATTCTAAAGACTCGTTACATAAAGTTAATAACTGATCATATAAATATAAAAGTTCATTATCAAAAGTGATATAGTTTAATCGTTTCAAAATGTGCAATAAACGAGTGTGAAGTCTAAGGTACTCTCCTTTTGAAGGGTTATGTTTGAACAAATTAATCAACGATTGAATGTTGTAAAGTTTTTCTTGTAATATTCCAGTTCTCAGGTTTGGCTAATTTCGACTCTCTTGTACGAGTCAAATGGTTTTGAATTAATCCTTTCTAAATTTAATTTACGTCTCAACAATTTACGTTTCTCCTCAACGGTTAACTTTTCCGCATCCTTAACATTAACATTTCTAAAACTTAAGTCTACTGATAACTCATCACTACGAAGAACATCCACTAAATAATCTAAATTTGACATGGTAAAAATAATATATAAACAATGAAATTTCACTAATCGTAAACACAATAAAAATATTCAAATAGAAAAATAATAAATGGTTACAATACCTTTAAATGGTGAACACTAACAAACGAAACTGAAATACACAAAAGTGAAAATAACCAGCAAATGACAATGAAAGCTAAATCAATGTCCCTTGCTCGAGGCGACAGTGTAATAAAAATGTGTGTCGTAGGTGTATAGTATACAAAATTTTAAATAATAAAAAGTAAGTTATAAGATAATGAAATAATAAGTTCTCCAAAAATACAAACCTTACGCCACTTATAGTTATCCCGTTGACTGAGTCGGTTGATTAATAGGGTGGGTTCAAATAAAATTATTTGCTTAATTACCACTAGATCTGCTCGATTATTTTCACTTACCATCAATAATAAAAAATGTAAAACTAATGAAATTATCTCGGGCGCCAAATTGTTTTTTATAATATCGGAACAATTAAACCGAGTTTATAAAAATGTAAAAAAATAACAATATACAGACTATGTTTATTGAATATCAAATGCAATGATGAAATAATGAAGGTCTTAAAATTATGCTTAAAGTTGTTACGTGTTTATCGGGAATAACGTGTATTTTCGATAACTTCCGTTACTTTATTTAATGAATGAATTAATTAGTTACATCTAAATAAATATTTCCGTATTCGTTGGTGGAATGTTTTTAATTTCGTACCTAAAAAATTATTTTTCGCACCTCTACAGTTAAACTAATTTATTTAACGTACACATCTTTTTATTCCTTTATAGATATAAATTTGGTTTTTAAACAAGTTGCGCCATCTCGAAGATTTAGGGTCATTTAATAAAGTTTGAAAAGGAATCTTGTTTTTAAAAGACAACAATGGGATATCTGTAAAATTTATTTATCAAAAATTTGGTTTTAACATTCTTATCTAGTTTGAATAGTTTTGACAGTTTTGCAATATTGCTTTTGTTAGGGCGTTGTTCCTGATCTTTCTTTTACTTAACACGCCATTTTCCGATGGGGAGATTGATCTTCAAGAAAAATTTATCCTTCCGTTTATAAGATGTTTAAGCATCGTTTCTTTGGAAAATTTTTCATATAAGGTAATGGTTTTTGGTATAAAACCTTACTGACGCTTTACAAGCGGATCTTATTGAAATTCTCAATCTTCATATCCTCCGGTAAGTTTAACACATGTTCGACAACTTTTAGTAAATCGATTCTTTCATTTAGGCACTTTCGCAAGATTAATTAAATTTATAACATAGGTCTGTTGAAACGAAATCATCGCTATCGGCTCTAAACATCTAAAAAGAGGTATGCTTGTATAAGGTAATTAGTAACGTACTTACTTGTATCACTTTCAGCGCCTTGATACCGGCGAAATAAACAGCTATTCTTTATTTATATACATAACTAGCAAATTGGAATCTACTACCGATCACCTCCGTACCTATTCCTACTGGAATGCTGGCTCTTAGCTACTGATTAGCTGTCTTGGTTCGACAAAGTAACTACCACCTTCGAAACACGAAGGGCATTTACAGTTTGGTAATTCTTCATCAAAGGTCAGAATTATTATTATTCAATATACACAGGATTTGTGTAATGAACAGTGTATTGCTAAAATCAGTACAACAGAGTTAGGTTACATTCGGTGTTTAACCTTATTTACTTACTTGTAACAAAAATTTATCATTTATAATAACATGCTTTTACTGGAGGCTAAAGTGGTTGAATAATTTAGAGTTTGATTTGTTCAATTTGTAATTTCTTTCTGCATGCAAAAAGAAGAAAAAAAACCACACCTATTATTCACTGGGACGTTGACCTACTTAGTTCACTACCTTCACACGGTAGTTGCGCGTTGAAGCTCCTGTTTTTAAAATACATTATATACAGGGTGGAACAGATATCGAGGTCGTATGAATTACAGTCATTGTTTGAAACTATATATATTTATATTAAAATTTAGAATTTCTGTAACTTTTCTGTACTTTGTCTTTCATTAATATTAATTAATTGTCATTACGGATAATTTTGTTCAGAGCAGGTTTTGCTGTAATAAAAATTTCTGTACTATTGAGTGTCTTGCTGCAATTCTATGCCTTGCACTGAACAGACTATCCCGATATTTCTATTTAATACCATTTCTTAAGGGTTTTAATAAAATTCAAGAAACCGAAATCAAAATCATTGGGGATTTAAATTCTATTTTGTGAAACGTAGGCAAGCCGTTTCAAAAATTAAGCACTACTATTTTCATTGTGGATCTATTTTAGATCGCACTTTATGGGTAACTTTCGCCCTTTCGGCTGCGATTTGTAAGTACTTACAACCGTCGGGAGCGGCACAATTAACGAAACTTTTCTTTTACGTTTAGGGTTCGATTAACGAACTAAATACATTTAGTTTTTTATTCTTTGTGGGCATCTGCGACGGCTCACCACTTGCCATCGTCAGGGCTGAATTATAATTATTTTGTTAGTTAAGATTGTTATGAATACTTTGGGGGAAAACTAGCATAGTATCATTATTGTTTACGTTCGATATTTATTCGACAAGTATTAATGTGAGTTTAAATTAAATTAAATAAACGGTTACTGTTTGGTTGTTCGGGTAAAAGTTTGTCTCTCTTTAAATTGTTTCCTTTTTTTGGAGCACTACCTGTTTCAGGTTTTACAGGGCCTGAACCTACTCTACTCCTCTTTTTCCTTTTTCTTTCCTTTTCTCCCCTTTCCTGACTAAAACCTGTGGCGCCTATCCTTTAGTGGCTATCTAACCACGTCAACAACCTTGTAGCAACCCTCCAAAACCCCACGCATCCAAGTGCTCTGCGGTCAAACGACCGTACGCAGGAGTTTAGTCGAGTGCACTTTCAAAAAAATGTTTACATGCTGGTTAGACATGTAGCAAAGTACTAAATAAATCGCTACATAAATACCTTAGAAATTTTTGTACACAAACTTTTCTTTTTGATAACCTCTGGTATCTAAATATGATTACGAAGCGGTTAACCTGCATGAAATCATTCTTACGTCATCATTGTGCAATCTTGACATAATGTTATCAGCCGCACCCCAAACTGAATTTATCTTTATAAAATCCGTATAAATTTCTTCTTAAAACTTTTAAATTCACTTCTTATTGCATTATTTGGAAGTTTTCCAACCAAAAAAAAAAATTGCAATCATAAAACGAAAAATGTACGCAACAATAAAATCAAATGCGTACTTAAGATGTAATTACGTTGTAAATTGAAGTAATATTAAAAGTGTAATTAAAGTAAAAATGGTATAAAAAATAAGTAAAGAAAGCGCCTAAAAAGAACAAATGCTTTAATTTTATGTAAATGTATTAAAAATATATCTTACCACCAATTTGATGGCACTTTCACATAAATTTAGGTAAAAATCAAAAAGAAGCAGCTTTCTGCTTCGACATTAAACAGGAAGCGAAAAAATGGAGGCTTTCGAAGTAGATGAAGAGGTCATGCGCCTAATGCCTTTACGCAACTCAAATGACTAGAAAACAGTTTATGGGAATATAAATCTTTACGAAAGTGCATACTTTCAATAATTAAAATTTTCTTGTATTTAGAACTAAATGAAGGAAAGATCCTAAATTGAGGTATATTTTATACAACACCAAAAAAGAGTTGTTACATGGTTATAGGCATATTGATGAACCTATACAATCTGTTGAAATCCGGTGATGCTATCATGTCCATGCCCACCGTAATCGGGCGTGCAACGCGTGCAACGCACGCGGGCTCCACGCCAAAGGGACGCCAAACTGAAGGTTTGGTAAAAAAATTTTAAAATCCAGAAAAAATATAAAAAAATTTATAAAAAATAATAATGCGCAGGGTGAATAAAAATAGAGACAGAATTAAAAAATTCGAATATTTAACTAGTTTGCTGTTTGTCGCCTTTCGGTTCCCAACTGCTCGCTCGGGTTTTAGTTCTCCGTAACTTAGGTCGCTTGACTTGCCGCTTTGAAGTTGGTGTGTTTCCAGTGACCGTTCTACTGCTTGTATTAGCTTCGCTATGGTTGTCGTCGAACTGTGGAATAAAAATAAGTAAATGCCTTTACTTCTCAAGTTTCAAGCAAATACTTAGTGGCCACATTTAGTTTGTTAAGGATTAACAAGTATTAACTTTCGGATTGACGGATAAAGCGTACACTTGTTTTTATTCACCCGACCCAATGTAAGAAATATTTATTTTGGCGACATATTAAATTTTCATACAGTTTTAGCTTAAGGTTTTATTAAACACTTAGAGATGAAATTAATAATTTTATAAATATTTGTATATAATATACATAAATAATATTTTTAAGTTAAACTACTACTTTAAATAAAATATGGTGCACTAAAAACGGGAAAATAATTATTAGGACACATTATGAGACTTTCTAAAGATTCTAACCTCTTTAAAAATGAACAATTAATTTAAAATGTGGGATGTAGGTTAAAATATTCTTTTAGCGAACTTACGCCCCCACGTTTTTATTTTTAATTGTTAAATGTTTCTCAGAAATATTTTAACTTATACTTTCTATTTTTTGGTTCTTAGTTTTTCACTTGACTAAAATTACCTCTACTCTACGACTGCAACATTAAATTCAGGATAAAAAGACCTTTAAAACGAGGTCTTACTTGATCTCCTTCTAATTTAAAATTTTTAAGGGCAGCTCTCACCCTCGCTCAGGGGTTGATACTGTGCGGTTAAACATAAAATATGATAATGTAATATTTTCACGGAAACCTAAAATATGTGCGAAAAGTTTTGTAAGAATCGGTTGAGTAGAAGTAGTTCAAAAAGCTATAGCAAGATTAAAAACAAACAATAAGCAACTATACAGGTCAAGCGATATTAAATAAAATCGTTTATTAACAATTAAACCTGTAATATGTGCTCTACGTTTAAATGCTATATGTATTGCGCCCTCTGGTTTGGTAACCCAACGCGGTTTTATTTTGCCTCGGCTTTGCTCAATCGTGTTTATAATTTATTTTATAAACGGGGTGTGGTTCGTATTAAGTACTGGATAGGCTTAACACTGTCACCTTAAATAAATTTGTTAAAGCGGTTTATAACGTATATTTAAATAAAGTTAACAATATAATAAAAAGTAATTAACATCCACTCAAAATGTATTGGGACTTCTTGGTCCTGGCGGCTCCTCACTCTCGTTCTCCTGGTGGGCGGCTAGTTACTGTGTGCGTAATCGCTTCTGTGAACAGAGATATTCTTTTTAATCTACTCCTTACCTAATACGTAAAATTTATGTTACGGTCCTGTATTTACAGAAGCGAGAGTGTTATCCTTGATACCGTTTTTGGTCGGTGGCGCCAGCGCAATGAACTCGAGTCGTTGCGGGGACTGAGAAAATCAATATCGTGCTTATACTTTAGTAACTCTGGAGCGCTGAAGCGAGTATGTCCTACTCCCGGGAAATAATACACGCGAAATGCGCGTATGCAAATGCGAGATCTCGGGACTGTCTTTCTTTAATTATAACCGGTTTGATTAGGCAATTAGATTATTTATCTAACAGAATTAATTAAGGATTTCTATACTAAGTCTAATTATCTACAATCAATCAAGGGAACAAAATACTTGATATTAAAACTACTCTAAAACGACTTTAATAGGTTTAAGGTAAATATTGGATAATTTACGTACTATCTAATTTATTTACAAACGATATCACACCAGGTGTTTGCGATGGTTATATTGACTACAAATTTATACAACCGATTTCGGGTGTACTCTCCTGCGATTACAGACACCGTGTACGGTTATTGTGTTTGTCTGTATATATTGTAGGTGTGAGTTTCGAGCGGGATCTCAGTAATACTCAGAAGACCTAGGCGACGGCCTGTCTTAACTGGATAGACTAAGAGAAAGGTCGTAGGTCTTTACAGCCCTGTAACAACCCTTCACCCTCAAGTGTTTGCGAGGTGACGTCGTCGGGAGTTACCCCTGCGTGCTCTCTAGGTATTAGTATACTTTGTATAACTCCTGGAGACTCAGCCCGGCGTTATTTACGGTCTGTAGTGTTTGATTGTAAATTGTCAGATTCTATAACTTTACAACTTACGTGTCTATCAATGACAGTACAGGATTAAACTTTAGGTTGCCCGGTGCGAGGTGGTGCGCGTTATCACACGATCGCGATGGACTCTTCGACGGTGAATAACAGGTCGGTGCTTCCACGAAGCGAACGGGGTGGCGGCGGCTACTGGTTTCTGGAACGGCTTGACTTGAATCTACTGCGATTCATCGGCGGTAATTAGCAGGTCGGTGCTTACACGAAGCAAACGGTGCGGCGGCTTCTCGGTATCGGGTTGACTTCAATCTACTTCGATTCATCGGCGGTAATTAGCAGGTCGGTGCTTACACGAAGCAAACGGTGCGGCGGCTTCTCGGTATCGGCTTGACTTGAATCTACTTCGATTCATCATTTTTCTACGCGCGTTGCGGGTTTATAAAGGTGCATCTGTGGGCGGCTTCGCGGCTACCGTGCGGGGGATGCCGTTATGCGATTGGTTGTAATCGTTCTGACGTACAAAAACTTACGGGTTTTTAGAAATACACGTCAGCGGTGATTAATAAATTATTCGTTGTGCAATATCGCGTAAACTTTTGAAATTTTAGATATAGGATGGTCCGCAAATAATTTATGCTAAAAAAACATACGTAAAGGACGCTGGTTCTTTACAAACCCTTATTTTAAATTTTGTTAATATTTAACATTTTTTTTTGTAAATAAAGAATTGTATTTTTTAAAACCAAATCCGAATATTATGCAGCCAAGCTTGTCTATAAACGTGAAAACTTGTCCAGACTTGCATTTTTCCAGTTCGGACTCGAAAGGTTCACGGGGTATAAATTAAAACAACGAAAGGCGTTAGCTAATCAGTTCTTGATATTCACACAAGAAAACGGAAGATAAATTATAAATTAGACGTGTTTTAAAGTGGTAGAAAGAAAATATTCGAATCGATCAAGTGTTTTATATTTTTTGTTATTGTGTTTGGTGTGGAAATTAAATTAAGGGTGAAATGGTAAGTATTATATTATATCATACAAAATAATTGGACATATTCTAATAAAGTAATAAAATCCAAAATTAGTTTTTTTAAGGCATATCAAAGTTTATTTTAAAAATTTTGTCTATGTAAATAGTCACCCTTTATACTATTATGCAATAGTTACATAGTTAGATTCTACGTAAAACTCGAGGATAATCTCTTAAGATTTAATGGCTTTTGGGATATTTTAATTTTCATTATTTCAAATAATATAGCTTTTAACTATTAAAATTTAAATCAAATATTATACAAATTTTGTCATGCCAAGTCATTGCCTATAAAAATTCAAATTAAATAATAAATGTCTTGTTTATAGGAAAAAAATGCAAATGTAATTTCTGAAATAAAAATTAAAATTTCTTAAAAACCATTTAAAATAGGTATAGTATATTAATATACAAAAATCTAGGTCATTAGACTTTTACGTGTTACCTTAATAGGTAATAATATACAGGGTGTTTCATTCAAATTACCGAAGTTGACATCTCTTTCCGGTATAGCCGGTAGTGCCAAAACTGGCAAAATATTTTATTCGTCTATCATCCAACGATCTCACCACGTTTCTTTTTGAAATGTTTTCTTAATACATTTTGTATTGATCTAGCATATTAGCCTATATTAGCTTCACTTGCTTAATTCTAGGAACCACAGAAGAGAAAACGACCTTCTGGCGCAAAATTTCGGGAGCAAAAAAAAGTTAGAGCCCAAGAAAGGGAGAAGACGGCTGGTAAAATGAAAGATTTCTTGGCGAAAACTCCAGTTTTCAATGCAGAAACAGAAGCTTTAGAGAGTCAATGTTCTGAAGCGGTCGCTGCTTCACCTGTTCCTGCACTTGAACCATCTACGAGTACGTCAACTCTCAGTGAAAACGTAGAATCGGTCGAACCCACCGGCTCAACAATAGAGGCTACAAGTGAAACTGCAACCGAAGCCTTGACTGAAATGGGCCCTGAGATGACAAGTACCATTCTTCTATCAGAGGATCCTGGTCTGTATCCTAGAACCATTAACAACGAGGAAGTCAGAAGGTTGGTTGAGCGAGGACCTCCTTTGACAAGACGCAATTATCAATTTCCTACAAATCAAGACAAAAGAAAATTTTCAAGTACGTACTTTGTCAGAAAACTGGAGAATGGTAAAACAACAGAGAGAGTTTGGCTTATTTATTCAGTTTCAAAAAACTCTATATTTTGCTTTTGTTGTAAGGTTTTCGGTAAAACTATCAATACTTTTTCTGATTCAAATGGTTTTTCTGATTGGCAACACTTATTGTTGGCTATAAAAAGACATGAAACACCAATTGTACATAATGTTCATATGAATACATGGATGAGTTTGAAAAAAATGTTAAAATTATCTACTACTGTAAACGATCAACATTTACGGGATTTAGAAACCGAAAAAAAATATTGGCATGATGTTCTGGAAAGAATTGTTGCAGTCGTAAAATTTTTGTCCCGACAATGTCTAGCATTTCAGGGTTCTTCCAAAATACTTTTTCAACATGAGAACGGAAATTTTCTTAAGGCTGTCGAGATGATTTCCACATTTGACCCTGTGATGAGAGAACACCTTAGTAGAGTGCAAAACTCCCAGGGAAATTCTTTAAAAAAAAACTCATTATTTAGGCTATCAAATCCAAAACGAAATTGTAGAGTTAATGTCTTCTAAAGTAAAAAATAATATTTTAAATATGGTACGCAGTTCCAAATATTATTCAATAATTATGGACTGTACGCCAGATACAAGTCACACAGAACAAATAAGCCTTGTTTTGCGTTATGTGGTGTTAAATCATGATTGTAAAAAAGTTCAAATACAAGAGAGTTTTTTAGCTTTTAGCCCAATATTCGATTCTACAGGATAAGGACTATTTAATTTTGTAGTTGAACTTTTACGAAATTTAAATTTAGATATTAAAGACATGAGAGGTCTAGGGTATGATAACGGTGCCAATATGCGTGGAAAGCATATTGGCTTACAAAGAGGTATACTGGACGCTAATCCTCAGGCTTTTTTTGTACCATGCGCTGCACATAGCTTAAATTTAGCAGTAAATGATGCTGCTAAAGTATCAAATGAAACCGTAAACTTTTTTAATATGGTACAAGAACTCTACGTTTTTTTCTCTTCCTCCACAAAAAGATGGGATATTATTAAAAAAAATGTTCCTAAATTAAATCTAAAACCCCTAAGTGATACTAGACGGTGAAGTAGGTTAGATGCTATAAAGCCATTAAAATTTCATTTAATTAAAATTTATGAGAGTCTTCTAGAAATAGCGGATAACGATACTTTTAACATAGAAAGTAGGCATAAAGCAAGTTCTTTACTATTAAATATCCAATCATTTAAATTTATTTGTAGTGTAATTATTTGGTATGATGTTTTATTTCAGATTAATATTGTAAGCAAAATGATGCAAAGTGTAACAATTCACATTAAAGTATGTCAAAACTATTTAAAGAATTTAGTCGATCATTTCAAAAATTATAGAAATGATAATTTCTTTGAGGAAATAATTGCCGCCGATCTTGAGGTAGAGCAAGATTTTCCCGCAATCAATACTACTAGACGAAAATATAAACCAAAGTTTTTTGATTATGAACATAGGGATGAAGCACCTCAAAATGTCAAAACCGCGTTTAAAGTTAATTTTTTTGTTAAGAATAATTGATCAAGCACTAAGTTCTTTAAATAGTAGATTTGATATGATCTCTAATTATGACAATGTTTTTGGTTTTTTTAGTAATATTTTTACATTATGTGACGATGATCTCCTAAAGAACTGCCAAGCTCTACAACAGAAGCTTACTGATGCGGTAAAGATGAAACTGATATTGAGGCACATGTTTTGTTTAATGAGATTAAAGCTTTAAAGTTATTTTCAATTCCTCATTCTTCAAATCCTCTGGATATATTGCAATATATATATTTGAACACAATTTAACCTCATCTCTGCCAAATGTTACAATTTCCTTGAGAATACTCTTAACTTTACCAGTATCTGTGGTTTCTGGGGAGAGGTCATTTTCAAAATTAAAAATAATAAAAAATGTTCTTCGGTCAACTATGCATTAAGAGAGACTATCTGGGCTAGCAATATTAGCTATAGAGCGGGAGATGGTTGACAAAATCGATTTTGATGAAGCAATAAAAGAATTTGCTGCCGTTAAATCAAGAAAAACACCTATTTAACCTAATAAAAGTTGTAGTTTTAAGTGACGGATGTTTTTTTTTGTTATTAATTAATAATTTATTAATTATTATTTCCAATAAAAATTAAATTAAAAAAAATTTCTGTTGTTTTATTATAAAATAAAAAAAATTTTTTTTATAACTGGATTTCGTACATTAATAAAGGGCGCCAAAATAATGCCCCGCACGCGGGCACCGCTCAGCCTTGCGGGGGCCTTGATCATGTCGACACCGAATGTCGATTCAAAGCACTCAATATTTTGAACGATTTTGTTTTATTTACGGTATTAATTATTTGGAACCTATATTAAAAGAGGGCCTTCTCATGCACTGTAATGTTTTCGGTACGGGAAGGCGAAAACAGCGATATAGAACCTTCCGAACTATTTGAAGAACTCACAACTTTTAAAATCCAGTTCACTACACTCTATTAACAACGCAAAACAACTCATTCCAGTACATTATAGAAAAGAATTTGTAAGAAATATATTCTAATGTTTACATAACAATCAGGATCATGCTCACAGTTCCAGTTAGTACAGTTCTGCTGGGAAGTGTCTCAAGGTTAAAATTGATTAAGACCTACTTGAGAAGCACGATGAGCCAAGTTAGACTATAAATTTTTATAAATTATTCGTTACAATCCTTTCGGCGAATCAATTCTTCATTATCAAACGATACACAAATATGTTTTACACATACATATTTTTAATATATTCAATATGATTAATAATCACGAAATAACGGCTTCTATCATTAACTTTATTCTTTTTCTGCAAACCAAGAAATTTACCATAAAACATGTTCAAGTTTAAAAATTTGTCTTTCATTTTTAAAATATGTAAATGTTGTATCATTAAGATACAAAAAATAATTTTGTTTAATAAATATTTAACTATACTCTTTTAAGAATCTACATATGGTCTAGCGCCGCTACTGCTTCTAAACGACTAAACGAGGACTACTAGTTCACAATAAAATTATTCAGTTTATCATTAAAGAAAAAAAAATTGTTTATTTATAAGTTATGGCATGACTAGTATTGGAATTGTTACCCTAGAGCCACCATGTCAAACATGCGGTCCTCTACGCATTTACCTGTGGCCCGATTCAAGTTTAAGAGCGATGAGAGCGTGCGAACGATCGGTCGGTAAAACTCGGATATGTTCGGACGCCCGTGTCCCTCTTGCACTGGCGGACTGTGGCTGTATTCATGATACGCCGTACGCTCGTAGAGAATACGACACGTGCGCCTTTCTGTTTCATTTTATTTGTCTTTGCGATATTTGAAATAACATGCTATTTATATCTTGATTAGTTTCACATACAACACGTGTGCCTTTCTGTTTCATTTTATTTGTCTTTGCGATATTTGAAATAACATGCTATTTATCTCTTGATTAGTTTCACAAATCAAAATAATTTTAGTGTTGTTTTCTACATTGTATTTAATAACAGAGCAGTGCATTTTTTAACACATATTTTGTAAGAGTCGCCTTTTGCACATACGTCGAAAGTAGATATACTATGGGGGTACTAAGCCATTTTTGATAATAATACACCTTCCTGTACAGATTCGCCGTGTCCAAGTAAAAGGTTTTTCAAGGTCAAGGTCATTGAACCTCACATACACATTGCCTACATCAAAGTATATTATTCAAGGTCAAATTATAGCTAGGCTGATCCTGGCTCACTTTTGTACTATACTTTTTCTACGAGTGTTTGGTTATCGTACACATTCCCGATATCAAAGTTTATTCTTCAAGGTCACGTATAGCTAGACGGACCCTAACTCACCGTGCAGGTACACTTCCCCGGCCTCAAACAATTTTCAAAGTCAAGACCGTGTGTTAAGTCAGTTATTACAACAATTTTCAAGGTCACCTGCAGGGTTTTAAATAGTGTCGGATAGGATCCCAGCTATTTGTTCAACAAAACAGATATTTGTTCGGGGAAACAGGTCTTAGAGTTCTCAAACCCACTTCTGATCCACTTTTGTCACTAGATTTAAAAAAGTCACTAGAAAAGTCATTAGAGTGGTTTTCAAGATCGCTCACAATGCCTGTGTATTCTTCAAAGTCACGTGTAGCTAGATGGATCCCAACTCACCGTGCACGTACGGGTCCCCCGCTTCAAAGTGTATTCAAGGTCACCAAGTAATTCTTGGAATTTGGCGGAGTCAGGACCGCGTGTCAATTCTAGAAATCAATGGTCACCTGCAGAAGTATCCCGACCATATCCGATCCTACCATTCAAGGTCAAATTCTTGGAAATAAGCATGCCTAATCAATGAATTTTAGAACTGGCTGTACACTGTTATCAATCAGCAGGGGAGGCGGGATTCTTAGAAATCCAAACGGTGCATGTAAACATGAAGAATGAATATTATTGGCTAAATGCTCTTCAAGGTTGAATTCTTGGAAGCATTCCTATCTTATTTTATCCGATCCTACCCGATCTTATCCGACCATATCCGATCTTATCTGATCCTACCCGATCTTATTCGATCTTACCCGATCATATCCCAAGGTGATCCTGGACCATATTATATGAATTTCTGAGTCGAAGTTAGTCAAGGTGGAATCTAAAAATAGAAATTAGAAGGTCATCAGCAAGGAGTGGTTAAATGTGGAAGTAGTTAAGGTATTTAAGTAGTAATGTGCAAATAATATTGATGCAATATGTGGATGTACTACGCAGCTGAATCGTGAACCAAAGCTGTAGATGTACGTACGGCCGTGGGACGTTTACTTCAACATTTGACGGCATTGGCATTTAATGCTCATCATGAGGCAGTATATGGTTTAGGACGCTTTTATACGTACGAAGAATGTCACGCACAGAGAGAGAGAGAGAGAGAGAGAGAGAGAGAGAGAGAGACAGCTGCGAAGACTCTTTCGGCGACCACTACTCTAAACTTCCCCCGAAGATAACAGATCCTTCCCGAACATTGACGAGTGCGCCCACGCACAACACCCAAGGCCAGCAGCATTATCGTTTCTCACACGTTTCGCTCTTTAAAGTGTAACCGTCATCGAGTGAGCATTATTATAATGTATTCTCCTGTTTATGAGCCAACATCAGCGGACATTAGAGATTTTACTGACTTGTTAATCAACTATTACAACATAACCGTTCAAGATGATGATGGAAACGATGACGTGGATGATCCGAATGTATCTCACATCCAAGGTGATTGTGATGATTCACAGAAGAGAAAGAGGAGCGATGAGGTATAGGAGAAGGACGAGTCTCAAAACCATGGTGATGATAGCGACGAATCACGGTTCAAAAGGAAGAAGACGGATATGATTAAATAAATGATGTATTGTTGTTTATAATAATAATATATTTTTAAACGCTAAGCTTTCCTTCAATTTTTGTTAATAAACTTGTTTTTCCTAACGGTGTTTGAACCTGCGCTAACAATGCTGCAGTTAATGCGAAAGGGCGGTTAGATGGGTAGCTACAATAAGTGTGAGATTGGCTTTCTTTTGCAATCTGTGCGTTCAATAATAATGCTATTTTTTTAATTTTGAGCTGATTTTGTATGATTAAGTTAAATGAGTTTGGTATTTTTGAATTGTGGTTGGTTGGTTTTATGAAAGTGTAAGTTAGTCTAATCAGTATTTTTGAGCTGTAAGCTAGTTTTCGCAGGCTTAAGTTATGATTTGATTGAGACTGATTTGGTTGATTGATTGATTGATTGAGATTGATTGATCTGATTGTTTGATTTGAACAAACGTGATGATTTGATCGAACGTGATTTGTTTGGGATTGATCTGCTTAATTGATTTGATTAATTTGATTTGATTAATTGATTTGTATGTTTAAGAAAGAGGCGAGGGAGAGACGAACACGATCAACCTCTATTACAGAAAACATTGATTAGTCTTTACACCACTCTAGATGACACCACAAACAACCCTAATTAGTCCTAGAAATATATCACTAGGCGGCGCCGCCTCTATTACAGGAAGCATTCGCTAGTTTAAAAATATGCCACTAGATGGTGCCACAAACAAAACCCTGATTAGTCCTAGAAATATAACGCTAGATGGTGCCACTTTTATTACAGAAAATATTCATTAGTCCATATACACAACTAGATGACGACACAAATCCAAATTTCCCATCAAGCGCCACAACAGAAGGGGCAGGCCCTAACACAGGTTCCTATGTTTTGTCTTATAAGCTAGCAATAGGGCCCGTAAACAGTTAAATATAAATCCAAATTCAAATGTCCCGCCAAGGGGCCAGGGGCTAAGACCCGAAAACAAGTTGCGAAGGCCTATGTCTATCTTATAAGTTAGCATTAGGCCTCTTATTATTATAATACAAGTTCAAATTTCCCCTCACAAACAAATTCAAATTTTTATTCGAGGGTCGAGGGCCTGAAAGTAAATTGCTACATCTGTCTTACAACTTAGCATTATACCCCTTATTATAATATAAATTCATATTTCCAGCCATAACCTGCAGAGACTTAAATACAAATACAAATTCAAATTTTCCGCCATTGGGGCCTCGACAAGGGGCAAAGCCCCGAGAGCAAGTTGCGTACCTGTCTTACAAGTTAGCATTAGGCTCCTTATTATTATAATACAAATTCAAATTTTCCGACAAGGGTACCACGACAATAGACGAAGGCCCACCAACAAGTTGCGATCACGCCAAGGGGCGAAGACCCGAGAATAAGTTGCGACACCCTACACCTGTCTTACAATCTCGGTTATGCTTGGCGAGGGTTGGAGTGGGATCGACGAAACAACCTTCGCCGAAAGCTTCGCGTCGCTAGATTTTACCTATATGAGACATGCAAATAACGGTTTCTCGAAATGTCAAGTACTTGCAGCGACCACCAAATAGATTGAGATGATTAGTCAAGTGCACTAGGATATATTTGATCAGGAAAAGTTTCTCATAAGTGGTATTGAGTTAAAGGTTAAATTTGTACGATCAAGAGATACCTTTAGTCTAATGGCGGCGCACGGTTCAAATTACAGGACACGAATTATGGACGCTAGTTTACTGGTGAGACGTATTGCGAATCAATCCCACCACTCCAATTGCGCGCGCTAAAGCCTTAGAAAAAACTGCAGCAAAATACACTGTTACAAGGACCGAAGTAAGAGTGCTAGCTATACATGTGAGCATACAGCGAAAATCATTGGATGATGTCTTCCTGGGCCAGTTACCTAAACGATGCATCGTAGTTTTTACAGCAAATAAAGCCTTGAGATATAATGTGTAAAGGTTATTGACTTTCGCATTAACTGTAATCCGTTAGTGCGATTCTTACCTGTATGAAGGATCGCATAGCTAAATTTTGCCTATATGATTAGATTTGATGTTAAAGAATTGCTGGACACTTTTCTCAGTAAAGTCCTTGCCCTTATCCGTCTGTATACTTTGGGGTATCTTTTCGCATCTTTGAAAAATAACCGAAAATACGTCGATTATAGAACATGTAGTTTTTCAGCTTCAGAGCTCGTATCCATGCCATCTTGCTAAATACATCAATAACCGTCAGTATATAATTATACCCATATTTACTTAGATTTCTCATATCGCAAAGACACCCATGTCATAATTCAAAAAAAATTTTACCTACAATGTATCTATTTCGAGTAAATTTCTCACTACAGGCTTATGTATAGTGTACGCTACTTGTTTCTGTAACCGCGCTCTAATATCTTCCCTAGGGGCCTGTTTTATAAATCTAAGATCCCTTTTGACAGGGTTATTTCTGCTAAGGCAGAGCTTGTATGTAAAATAGGCTTATGTGATAGTATGACAACCCCATTATCGATAAAATCCGAAAATTTAAAAATAGTACTCTAATAAGCGGTCAGCATGCATGCTTAACCTGATTATAAAATCTAAAGCCGTTTTTTTGACAGAGGTATTTCTGATGAGATAGAACTTTTATGTATGTATCTAAAATAATATAGAGGTGAAATCTAGCTTAAAGAAGACACAGGCAATTCGCTGCATACATCACAATATTAAATAACCTATTTGCGCAAATATATATTTGGTTTTGGCTGTTGACGGTTTACACAAAGAGCTTGATAGATATTTTGTTCTGAGTTAGTAATTTAATTTAATTATACAGCTTCGTAACTGCATTGTATGTCTCTCACTAATCCAGCCTGTGCTAGCTAAAAGCCCCGATACATACATGTACGTAAGATATGTTTAATATTATTGTTTACGTTCAATTGCGAAATCGTACATTCACTTTTGTATAACAAGTTAATTAACTGATTACGCAATACCCATTAACTGTTTTATTATCATTATATAGAATTTAAAATCAATTGTATATGTTATCTTTATCTTGATTAGATTCTTTAATATCAGAAATAATCCAACTGTTTTTTGGCTTTACAAAATAGACCCAAATACGATCCTCACGTGGACGTATAAAAACGACTGCCAAGGTGTCCCAGGGCCACAAAAATCCAAGATAGTAAAATTTTAAAATGTTTGTAAACACATTAATTACCACGATGTCGACTAATTGCCATTTTCTAAACATAATGAAGTTGTATAACTGTTTAATAATAAACACATACTAAGAAGCCCACGAACAGATTCCCGTCTTACAATACTATGGCCCCTTATTAGAATACAACCCCCAATGCATAAATAAATTAGGTCACAAGCTGTAGATGGGGATTTAAAAAAAGTAATAATAATTGTGCACCCTCTTTTGATAAAAACGGATCCTAATTAAAAATAACAGCTTAAATCTCTTTATTCTCAGAACACTGCATATGCGCATTTACCTACCTACCCTCCAGGGGTAATACAGCCAGTAGAGTACTAATTAGGGTGAAAATTACATCAAGGGGTTGGAAAAGGACTCCGAAAAGAACCCATAGGGGTGAAGAAATACTATCCCCATGTGGGCGTGTAAAAAAATGGTGGGGTTTCCCCAAAAAATCCAAGATGGCGTCAAGTGCCCGTCTTCTACTTGTATTTATTGGCATACCTGCTAATTTACTTCAGAGTTATTACTCCCAGTTTAGTATTGGTCTTGATTTTACGGCGATTAGTTCGATACTACAATAAAATGAGTTAGACTCTGGGCCTACACGGATAAGTAATACATAGCCAAATGCGCAAAGTGGTGTATAATGTGTATAATTATTTAAAAGCGTTAAATCCTTCGTACGATTAAAACAACCTAATGAAATTGTAATTATTTACAAAACGAAATAATTATTGACGTACAAACCGAGCAAATTGTAATAAATCTGGGGATTGATACAGAAGACGAAATCGATTAGTTTAGTGACGAATGAATTGCGTTAATTTGATTTTGATAATGTAATTTTAATATTTTTAATTTGCATAGGACTAATTTGTATATGCGATTTAATTTTATATATTGTAGACGTATTTTTTCATTAATTCTTCTACTACTTGTTACTAAAATATAAATTTAAAAACACTGTGAGTTTTATTTCCTCATAAAATAGACGCCACTGTTAAACGTGGGAAAAGCAGTTTACATGCCGATCGCTTCCGAATGCACGAACTTTACCTACACACGAGAAGTAATCTTTCGCCGTACGTACTGTACAACTTACAGCTCGCTGTAACCCGAGGGATAATTTACCCATGCGTATGCGATAAGAGTGGTGCAGAATACATGACAAATGATTTTCGAAGGACTGACATTCGTACGTATACTCAAGAATAGAGCCCCTGGCGAGGATAATACGTATTCGTTTATTA
Organism: Vesta saturnalis; assembly: GCA_036346205.1. Classification (NCBI taxonomy): domain Eukaryota; kingdom Metazoa; phylum Arthropoda; class Insecta; order Coleoptera; family Lampyridae; genus Vesta; species Vesta saturnalis. The sequence goes on along the minus strand of JARFJB010001160.1, from coordinate 15,048 downwards.
CACGTGGTAGTAGACACGGCCTGTTTTATGTTTCTTCGTACAACCATTGTTTATTAAGCACGTATGTTAATTTTGCGGCCGATAGAAAATCACATTTATCTCGCTTTCTCAATACCGCACGGATCCACCTCTATAAAAAATTAGTCAGATCTAAACATTTAGGTGCTGAGTTATCACGGTTGAAAGGAAATCACATTTACCCCTCTTACTCCTTACATCACAGATCCACCCACACCAAAAATCACTGGGGTCTAGACATGTATGTCATAGATACTTGCATGGATTTAGAATGCAATGGCTTTTCAAGTTTTTGAGATATCGCGTCCGAATATTCATCACAGCCACACATACATATTAGTATATTAAGTACCTATCTAGAACAGTAAGGACATTTTACCTATCGAAGACAATTGTTTGGAGGAGGAACGAAACGACGACTCCAATTATTGTCTGAGATTGGTAGTCCTTAATGTTCGAGATGCTTATGACGTTTTTTACGCAACTAAATTTATTAAAAAGATTTTAATATGTACTTAATAAATAACGATATGTACCGGGTGGCCAACTAAGAACGGCCGTCGACCATATCTCAGGAATGGATTATAGCACAGGTTCGGGAAAAAAATTTTATAACAAAAGTGGCCTCGAGAAACGCCTGGAAATTATTTTCAGAATTGTAGGTCCACCGCTAGAGGGCGTATTTGACAGTTAAAATTTAAAAAAGCTAAATGTTTCAAAATTTACTCAATTAAGGGGCATATTAAACATTATAATCAGATTCCTCGACAAATTCTGCATATTTTTTATTCTCTTCCAATAAGGGGTGGGGGAGAGTGAGAACCTTGTTACGAAAAAACGCCTTTAATTCAGATTCTGCTGACCGATTTTAATAAACTTGATGTTGTTTAAAAGAGCTTTTGTTAAACAATAGAAAAATTGTCAATTTGAAGCAATCTGATTAATAACATAAATGCTAGAGGACGCTGTTTAATATTTTTTTAATATTGTTTTCTCTTTACAATTTTAAATGGAAGCGTACAAATTTAAGTAGGTCTTTAAAAAGTAGACTAAATTAGTAATAAAACAGTGAAAACCACAAGTCGATATCTTTTTCCTAGTCTGAGATATCGTAAGAAACAGGTAAATGGCGGGAATTGTTCTTCCAACGTCTAGTAGGCTAGTTCGCGTTAACGGAAATTATTAAATTTATCCTGGATGAAAAGATCTTACATTGGTCTGCAGTAATTTAAGCTGTTATCATACTAATGTTATGGTTGCCGCTAGATTACCTAAATGTAATGTTGTCGCTACTAACAATGAAAACAAATTATAAAATAATAATGTGATAAATCTAACATTTTTTTTAATTATATAAGAATGTTATATTTGTTTTCAAGCGATGTGTTAGTAAATCAAAAGCATAAAATAAAATTGATTGATCTGATTGTTTGATTTGAACAAACGTGATGATTTGATCGAACGTGATTTGTTTGGGATTGATCTGCTTAATTGATTTGATTAATTTGATTTGATTAATTGATTTGTATGTTTAAGAAAGAGGCGAGGAGAGACGAACACGATCAACCTCTATTACAGAAAACATTGATTAGTCTTTACCCACTCTAGATGACAACAAACAACCCTAATTAGTCCTAGAAAATATCATAGGCGGCGCCGCCTCTATTACAGGAAGCATTCGCTAGTTTAAAAATATGCCACTAGATGGTGCCACAAAAAACCCTGATTAGTCCTAGAAATATAACGCTAGATGGTGCCACTTTTATTACAGAAAATATTCATTAGTCCATATCACAACTAGATGACGACACAAATCCAAATTTCCCATCAAGCGCCACAACAGAAGGGCAGGCCCTAACACAGGTTCCTATGTTTTGTCTTATAAGCTAGCAATAGTAAACAGTTAAATATAAATCCAAATTCAAATGTCCGCCAAGGCCAGGGCTAAGACCCGAAAAAGTTGCGAAGGCCTATGTCTATCTTATAAGTTAGCATTAGGCCTTCTTATTAATAATCAAGTTCAAATTTCCCTCACAAACAAATTCAAATTTTTATTCGAGGTCGAGGGCCTGAAAGTAAATTCACATCTGTCTTACAAGCATTATATTATTATAATATAAATTCATATTTCCAGCCATAACCTGCAGAGACTTAAATACAAATACAAATTCAAATTTTCCGCCATTGGGCCTCGACAACAAAGCCCAGCAAGTTTACCTGTCTTACAAGTTAGCATTAGGCTCCTTATTATTATAATACAAATTCAAATTTTCCGACAAGGTACCACGACAATAGACGAAGGCCCACCAACAAGTTGCGATCAGCGGGGAAGACCGAGAATAAGTTGCGACACCTACACCTGTCTTACAATCTCGGTTATGCTTGGCGAGGTTGAGTGGGATCGACGAAACAACCTTCGGAAAGCTTCGGTCGATTTTACCTATATGAGACATGCAAATAACGGTTTCTCGAAATGTCAAGTAAGCGACCACAAATAGATTGAGATGATTAGTCAATGCACTAGGATATATTTGATCAGGAAAAGTTTCTCATAAGTGGTATTGAGTTAAAGGTTAAATTTGTACGATCAAGAGATACCTTTAGTCTAATGGCGGCGCACGGTTCAAATTACAGGACACGAATTATGGACGCTAGTTTACTGGTGAGACGTATTGCGAATCAATCCCACCACTAATTGCGCGCTAAAGCCTTAGAAAAACTGCAGCAAAATACACTGTTACAAGGACCGAAGTAAGGTGCTCTATACTGTGAGCATACAGCGAAAACATTGGATGATGTCTTCCTGGAGTTACCTAAACGATGCATCGTAGTTTTTACGCAAATAAGCCTTGAGATATAATGTGTAAAGGTTATTGACTTTCGCATTAACTGTAATCCGTTAGTGCGATTCTTACCTGTATGAAGGATCGCATTAAATTTTGCCTATATGATTAGATTTGATGTTAAAGAATTGCTGGACACTTTCTAGTAAAGTTTGCCCTTATCCGTCTGTATACTTTGGGGTATCTTTTCGCATCTTTGAAAAATAACCGAAAATACGTCGATTATAGAACATGTAGTTTTCAGCTTCAGAGCTCGTATCCATGCCATCTTGCTAAATACATCAATAACCGTCAGTATATAATTATACCCATATTTACTTAGATTTCTCATATCGCAAAGACACCCATGTCATAATTCAAAAAATTTTACCTACAATGTATCTATTTCGAGTAAATTTCTCACAAGGCTTATGTATAGTTACGCTACTTGTTTCTGTAACCGCGCTCTAATATCTTCCCTAGGGGCCTGTTTTATAAATCTAAGATCCTTTTGACAGGGTTATTTCTGCTAAGGCAGAGCTTATGTAAAATAGGCTATGTGATAGTATGACAACCCCATTATCGATAAAACGAAAATTTAAAAATAGTACTCTAATAAGCGGTCAAGCATGTTAACCTGATTATAAAATCTAAAGCCGTTTTTTTGACAGAGGTATTTCTGATGAGATAGAACTTTTGTATGTATCTAAAATAATATAGAGGTGAAATCTAGCTTAAAGAAGACACAGAATTCGCTGCATACATCACAATATTAAATAACCTATTTGCGCAAATATATATTTGGTTTTGGCTGTTGACGGTTTACAAAGAGCTTGATAGATATTTTGTTCTGAGTTAGTAATTTAATTTAATTATACAGCTTCGTAACTGCATTGTATGTCTCTACTAATCCAGCCTGTCTAGCTAAAGATACATACATGTACGTAAGATATTTTAATATTATTGTTTACGTTCAATTGCGAAATCGTACATTCACTTTTGTATAACAAGTTAATTAACTGATTACGCAATACCCATTAACTTTTTATTATCATTATATAGAATTTAAAATCAATTGTATAGTTATCTTTATCTTGATTAGATTCTTTAATATCAGAAATAATCCAACTGTTTTTTGGCTTTAAAATAGACCCAAATACGATCCTCACGTGGACGTATAAAACGACTGCCAATGTCCCAGGCCACAAAATCAAGATAGTAAAATTTTAAAATGTTTGTAAACACATTAATTACCACGATGTCGACTAATTGCCATTTTCTAAACATAATGAAGTTGTATAACTGTTTAATAATAAACACATACTAAGAAGCCCACGAACAGATTCCCGTCTTACAATACTATGGCCCCTTATTAGAATACAACCCCCAATGCATAAATAAATTAGGTCACAAGCTGTAGATGGGGATTTAAAAAAAGTAATAATAATTGTGCACCCTCTTTTGATAAAAACGGATCCTAATTAAAAATAACAGCTTAAATCTCTTTATTCTCAGAACACTGCATATGCGCATTTACCTACCTACCCCAGTAATACAATAGAGTACTAATTAGGGTGAAAAATTACATCAAGTTGGAAAAGGACTCGAAAAGAACCCATAGGGGTGAAGAAATACTATCCCCATGTGGGCGTGTAAAAAAAAGGTGGGTTTCCCAAAAATCCAAGATGGCGTCAAGTGCCGTCTTTACTTGTATTTATTGGCATACCTGCTAATTTACTTCAGAGATTCTAGTTTAGTATTGGTCTTGATTTTACGGCGATTAGTTCGATACTACAATAAATGAGTTAGACTCTGGGCCTACACGGATAAGTAATACATGCCAAATGCAAAGTGGTGTATAATTGTATAATTATTTAAAAGCGTTAAATCCTTAGATTAAAACAACCTAATGAAATTGTAATTATTTACAAAACGAAATAATTATTGACGTACAAACCGAGCAAATTGTAATAAATCTGGGATTGATAAGAAGACGAAATCGATTAGTTTAGTGACGAATGAATTGCGTTAATTTGATTTTGATAATGTAATTAATTTTTAATTTGCATAGGACTAATTTGTATATCGATTTAATTTTATATATTGTAGACGTATTTTTCATTAATTCTTCTACTTGTTACTAAAATATAAATTTAAAAACACTGAGTTTTATTTTCATAAAATAGACGCCACTTAAACGTGGGAAAAGCAGTTTACATGCCGATCGCTTCCGAATGCACGAACTTTACCTACACACGAGTAATCTTTGCCGTACGTACAACACAGCTCCTGTAACCCGAGGATAATTTAGCGATAAGATGTGGAATACGCAAATGATTTTCGAAGGACTGACATTCGTGTACTCAGAATAGAGCCCTGGAGAAACTATTCGTTTATTCACGTGGTAGTAGACACGGCCTGTTTATGTTTCTTCGTACAACCATTGTTTATTAAGCACGATGTTAATTTTGCGGGATAGAAAATCACATTTATCTCGCTTTCTCAATACCACGATCCACCTCTATAAATTAGTTAGATCTAAACATTTAGGTGCTGAGTTATCACGGTTGAAAATCAATTTACCCTCTTACTCCTTACATCACAGATCCAACCCAAAAATCACTGGGGTCTGAACATGTATCATAGATACTTGCATGGATTTAGAATGCAATGGCTTTTCAAGTTTTTAGATATTCCGAATATTCATCACACACATACATATTAGTATATTAAGTACCTATCTAGAACAGTAAGGACATTTTACCTATCGAAGACAATTGTTTAGGAAACGAAACGATCAAATTATTGTTGAGATTGGTTCCATGTTCGAGATATATGACGTTTTTACGCAACTAAATTTATTAAAAGATTTTAATTATGTATAATAAATAACGATATGTACCGGGTGCAACTAAAAGCCGTCGACCATATCTCAGGAATGGATTATAGCACAGGTTCGGGAAAAAATTTTTATAACAAAAGTGGCCTCGAGAAACGCCTGGAAATTATTTTCAGAATTGTAGGTCCACCGCTAGAGGGCGTATTTGACAGTTAAAATTTTAAAAAGCTAAATGTTTCAAAATTTAGTCAATTAAGGGGCATATTAAACATTATAATCAGATTCCTCGACAAATTCTGCATATTTTTTATTCTCTTCAAATAAGGGGTGGGGGAGAGTCGGAACCTTGTTACGAAAAAACGCCTTTAATTCAGATTCTGCTTGACCGATTTTAATAAACTTGATGTTGTTTAAAAGAGGTTTTGTTAAACAATAGAAAATTTGTCAATTTGAAGCAATCTGATTAATAACATAAATGCTAGAGGACGCTGTTTAATATTTTTTTAATATTGTTTTCTCTTTACAATTTTAAATGGAAGCGTACAAATTTAAGTAGGTCTTTAAAAAGTAGACTAAATTAGTAATAAAACAGTGAAAACCACAAGTCGGTATCTTTTTCCTAGTCTGAGATATCGTAAGAAACAGGTAAATAGCGGGAATTGTTCTTCCAACGTCTAGTAGGCTAGTTCGCGTTAACGGAAATTATTAAATTTATCCTGGATGAAAAGATCTTACATTGGTCTGCAGTAATTTAAGCTGTTATCATACTAATGTTATGGTTGCCGCTAGATTACCTAAATGTAATGTTGTCGCTACTAACAATGAAAACAAATTATAAAATAATAATGTGATAAATCTAACATTTTTTTTAATTATATAAGAATGTTATATTTGTTTTCAAGCGATGTGTTAGTAAATCAAAAGCATAAAATATCAATAAAAACCGATATTTGCCCAGCAACAACAAATACAGTTTAAAATATGAATTACGATTTACTGATGACAACAGAATAGTAAAGAGGGCCATGATAATTAAGTGAAGCAAAGTAAAGTAAAAAGGTACCAATAATAAAAAATAATGAGAGGCCGGGCGAAAAAAATTCGTAATAACATTACGAAAGTGAATGCATTTAAAGTCCTTTTTCGTTTACTAACAACGAGGGGCTTCAATGTGTCTTATTGATCTGATTACTTTATAATATATACTATTTTAAATTGCACCCATATCACGTGGTCCTACACCATAGTTTGAATGCTCAAGATTTCGATACCAGGTTGGATTTTTGCAACTGGCTCTCAAATATGATACACGACGATCCTGAAATACTTTCACGAATAGTGTGGACAGATGAAGCTACTTTTCATAGTGATGGTAGTGTAAATCGACATAATATGCACTACTGGTCTGAAACGAATCCCCACTGGATGCAGGAGGTCCAACATCAGGATTGTTGGTCTGTAAATGTGTGGTGCGGGATTCTAGGTGGAGAAATAATTAGGGCCTTTTTTTTTAATGAGACTGTTAAAGGAGAAAGATATTTAGATTTTTTAAGCAACGAATTGCCACTTCTTTTAGAAGACGTATCCTTGGCCATTCGCCGTGACATGTTCTTGCAACATGATGGGTGCCCGGCACATTATTCTAGAGATGTTCGGAGTTTCTTAGATCAATCATACCCTGAAAGGTGGATAGGACGTGGAAGTTTATTTATTTGGCCACCAAGGTCTCCAGACCTAACTTGTTTAGATTTTTATTTGTGGGGGCGAATAAAAGATCTCGCTTATGCCGATAGACCCACAACAAGAGCTGACATGATTGAAAGAATACGACAGACAATACGAAGTATTTCAAGGGCAGAAATTGAAACTGCTGTTCTCTCCACCCGTCAGCGATAGATTTCATGCATTGAAAATAATGGACGACATTTCGAACATCTAGGGCGACACTAATTACGTAGTTATTTATTTAAGGTTTTAATTGTTAGATTTATCACATTATTATTTTATAATTTGTTCTCATTGTTAGTAGCGACAACATTAAATTTAGGTAATCTAGCGGCAACCATAACATTAGTATGATAACAGTTTAAATTACTGCAGACCAATGTAAGATCTTTTCATCCAGGCTAAATTTAATAATTTCCGTTAACCCGAACTAGCCTACTAGACGTTGGAAGAACAATTCCCGCCATTTACCTGTTTCTTACGATATCTCAGAATAGGAAAAAGATATCGACCTGCGGTTTTCACTGTTTTATTACTAATTTAGTCTACTTTTTAAAGACCTACTTAAATTTTTATGCTTCCATTTAAAATTGTAAAGAGAAAACACAATATTAAAAAAATATTAAACAGCGCCCTCTAGCATTTATGTTATTAATCAGATTGCTTCAAATTTACAAATTTTCTATTTTTTAACAAAAGCTCTTTCAAACAACATCAAGTTTATTAAAATCGGTCAAGCAGAATCTGAATTAAAGGCGTTTTTTCGTAACAAGGTTCCCACTCTCCCCCTTATTTGAAGAGATAGACTAAAACTTGCCAAATAAAAAATATGTAGAATTTGCCGAGGAATCTGATTGTAATATTTAATATGCCTCTTAAGTAAATTTTGAAAAATTTTGCTTTTTAAAATTTTAACTGTCAAATACGCCCTCTAGCGGTAGACCTACAATTCTGAAAATAATTTCCAGGCGAATCTCGAGGCCACTTTTGTTATAAATTTTTTTTCCCGAACCTGTGCTATAATCCATTCCTGAGATATTGCCGACGGCCGTTCTTAGTTGGCCACCCGGTATATATGTATATTAGTCTCGTTATATCAAGTTGTCTGAATGTAAAAATTTGTATTTCGTTGCTATAACAATTTGTAAATAACTGCAGCCATTACAGTTTTTTTGTGAAAATAACATTGAAACTAGAATGAATAATTTAAGTGAATCTAAAAAATTGCTTACACACAAGGTAGTAGATTACATATTAAAGTAAAGATACATTAATAAATTATTATATTTTTTATAGGTAGGAATAATATTAGGAATCGCTGTGCATGTAGACGAGAAGAGTTATATAATATAAAAATAGAAGACTTTGAAGAACGTAATGGATTAATCATTGTAAAAATACCACAAACGAAGACAAATATTCAGCGATCATTTGTTGTTATTAACATTGCACATAATAAAGTTAACTATTTGGACATATATTACAAAATCTGTCCAAAAAATGCAAAATCATTTCATTTCTTTTTAAATTATCGAAATGGGAAATGCACTAATCAGGTTATTAGAAAGGGTACATTAGTTGTAGTGACAAGGAAACTCATCCACAAGAGTCGCACGAGGTTCCAGTAGATGATACTGAAATTTTTTCATCGGCATCTGTTTTCTAAAATAAGCTTCCGGTGACAATTGGAAATTGTAATAATTGTACTTTCAATATTTATGTTAATAGGTAAATTATAAAAATTGTTATTTAAAATTGAATAAATTTACTTACCGTTCTAGAACGCTGAAATACTTACCGTCTTATTTATTCTTAGCGACTAGCAAACAAAACTTACTGTCGTGGAAACAGACGAGGTAAACAACCAGATAGCAGTGTTTTTCTCGGCGAATATCATTGGCGCATGGTCAGAAGTGGATACAGAATGCTAAACATAACTGTCAGTTGAAAGTCAAATTTTTATAATTTGTTAAGGTTATTTTGAGAACACACTTCAAAAGTCGTATTAGTGTTAAGATCTGTGAAAATAAAGGAAAAGGACGCACCTGTTTCCAGCAGTTGTAAAATTGTTACAGGTAATGAAGCCATATTTCTGAAAAAAAATTAGATGAATGTCTGTGTTGAGAATTCCAATAGTCCTACTAGTTGTAGAATAATTGTTTACAAAATAATTAATAGTTCAAAATATAGAAAAAAAGTCTTTTAATCTTAAATCTATTTGCGATTTAACAATCTGTTTATCTAGCTAAATATCTTTTAAAGTGTAATTAAATCTAATCACTTTTAATGTGTTTTAAAGTTTCTGGTTTAGGTTAACTGAAATTGATAACTGACAGACCGATCACGCGTCAAAACTGTACCCACCAACGCAAAATTCACGCGAGAAAAACAGCTCTATAGAGCATAGTCGCGCAAATAGTATATTGAGTATCAAGAACAGTAAGGGATGTTTACCGGCCGACGGCCTATGGAAGCCTCCAATTTGGCCGGAGACCGGTATAACCCTTAATGTTCGTGAATCTCATACTGTTTTTTGCACGATTGTATTAAATTTACCACAATTGAAATTATTTAATTTCTACTAAATAAACGAAAAGTCAAAAGTGATGTTTTCAATAGAAATGTCCAAATTTTTTTGTTTTTATTGTTGTGAAATATATAAATTTTTACTTACCGCGTTACATGCACGGTAAGTAATTACTTACCCGACTTGTGTATCCTAATCACCAGTAAAAACAACCTTCTGATCTCGCAACAGACCCGGTAACTAACTAAAAACGTCCTATCGTGCAAAAAAGATTATTTTCGACATTTTTCAAAAATTACTTTTTTGAACCCGATCGAACGGATATTTCTGAAGTGAGTTCCATTTCAAATTTTTTAACCGATTACGACTTTCCCATTAGGCGGATACGTTAATAATATGACAAAACTCAATAAAATAAAATGAAACAAAATTCAGGAATTTTGAATAGAGAATCTCATTTCTTTCGCTGTAAAATTTCTATTTGCCTGAAAAAATGCAAACACGTAGCCACTCTAAAATAGTGGTTACGGTAGGTGTAGCAAGATATACTGTATGAAATTCTTCAATCTTCATATTTTATTAACTATTCATTAAATTTAGGGTGCTTTTTTGACATCATTTGTATTATCCAAATGAACTTTATTAATTTATTATTAATGAAAGACAGTAACTTAGAATAATGTTAAAAAGGAATATTCACATTTCGCACGGATTCAAATAATCCCCAATTAATATTAAAAATAAATGTAACATACAATTTTTCAATGTTATTGTACTACATTTAACATTTCTGTAGTACTTAAATTAAGATGTGGCAGCACCATAGAGGATAAATGTAATACATTTGTTTCTAAGCTAAGCTTCTATATTCTGTGGTATAACTGTAAATGTATAAACATTAGGTTAGGTAATATTTAAGTTTGTTATTGAAAAGTACTTTGGTATTTGCGCGATTTTACAGAGTTAGTAGATGCTTGTATAATCAAATTTAATCAAGAAATAAACGAGAAATATGGCAACATATTTTACTGCAGAACTAACAGATTTTAAGATATTATACAATGTTCTAAAGTCAATTACATTTAAAGAAGTATTTAATTTTATATTTTGTTGAAAATATATTAATAAACTAATTGTAGCACGCTATTCTTCGGCCAATGGAAGAAGGCCTAAAAGTGACAATTGAAGAAATGAAATGTGTCGAAACTTCTGCATACATTCCATTTGGTATGTTTACATCATATCATGTTGATCCCAGTAAAGATGTTAGATTTAAAATAAGTTTAAAGGTGTTCACAGAATGTCTTTATATTTATGGAGATGATGGGAACCCATGTCTAAAGATGACATATAAAGGACCAGGTTCACCACTATGTTTAATGTAAACAGAAAAACAAATTTTGCTCGTATTAACTTGCTATATTACAGTGTAAAACATAATGAAGATAATATAAAAGTAGATTGTCAAATATATACAATTGACGTAGAAGACTCCACAGATTTTTTCAGTTTAGCAGATGAATGTACATTAAATAAAATGGTTTTAAATGCAAATCAATTTGTGGATATATTATCGGATTTAGATAATACATCGGATGATTTGGAGTTAGTTCTTTCACCAAATTCACCTTATTTTAGAATGACCACAACTAGCACAATGGTATATATATCAAATTTTTTAATAAATTTATCATTAATATCACATGTAAAGATCAATGATACATTACTATACATTTTGAAAAATAAAATACATTTTACAGGTTTTTTCTATTATCTAATTATTTTACAGTGTCTTTAACATCTATTTTAACATGTTAACTGCCGTAATGTAAACTCAAAAAAATAAATCCTGGAGCCAAGTTGTTAAAATTTTTTTTAATATTTGGTTACGCATTTTAAATGGTTTTTCTTGATATTTGGTGCTTAATTTTATATTTTTGAATTTTTGTCTGCATTTAAATTGAGAACAATGATTTTGTTGAGTTGATTGTGGTGGAGATCAATCGAGATGCCCGTCAGAAGTTGAATACAGGTGATATCCCTCCAAAAGCGATAATTTCAAAGTGGGTAGATGCACAAAAAATAAAGGCATTCTTGGCCCAGCCTTTGTGGATGGGTTTAGAAAGATTGCCAAAGCTTTGTTCATATTGGTTCAAAAAATAAGGTAATAAAATAAAGTTCCTTATGCCACTTAATCGTTTTGAGTTATTGCCTGTGCATATACATTTTAGTGACAATGAGAGTCGTGAAGATCAAACTACAATATATAAATTATCCCCCTTTTGCAGAAGCTGATCCTAAATTTTCAAAAAGTAATAGTGCCAGAGATATGTTCGGGGTAAAATTATACAAACTTTGCTTGAATGGAGTTTATACTTACGACCTTCAAATATATTGTGGAAATAACAAGGTCTAAAATAAATTGTTCCAGATTCTGTTGTGTTCCGTTTAGCCGAGAATGTATCAGGTGTGGGGCATACTATTATATAAGTGTGACTTTAGCACATAGTTTGTTAGACAGAAATACAAATTTAGTTGGAACATTGAAGCAAAATTGAAAACTGAATCCGAAAGAAGTGACTAGTGTTAAATTAAAAAAAGCAGAGATTGTTGGAAGGGAGAGCAATACAGGAGAGATAGTGATATGTTGAGTACAAAACGTATTGCTGAAATGATATATGCCAACCAGAGAGGAGGAGTAATTCAAAAACCATCTTCAATCATCGATTATAATAAGTGTAAAGGATTTCTAGATATATCTGACTGAATAAAAGCATATTCGACACCATTACACAAATCAGTGAAGTGGTATCTAAAAATAGTGATTGAGCTTGTTTTGGGATCAGTGATTGTAAATGCTTATATACTTCATCACAAATAAGAAAATGTCCATCACATCCTTCAAGGAAGAATTAGTTTGTCAACTAATTGACCTTTCCAAAATTCCTACACAAGATCGGCCATCATCAGTTCAATGGTAGTTGCTAGATGTGGGTCACCATTTGCAAGAAGTGCAAACCTCAGCACGAAGATGATGTTCCAGTTGCTATGCCAAAAACTCTTTTAAATTCATGTTTTTGCAATGTTCATGTATGCAAAATATAGTTGCAATGTCTCAGTTATATTATATATAGTTCATTTTCTAAGGTATTATTATATTTTTACAAATAGCCTATAAACACTTGTTTACAATGTATAATAAAATAAACAAACCTAGTTCCTCCATAAAAATCATATAGCTTTTTTTCAAGGTACATTTTGCCTGAACCCAACATTTCAATTACTCAAGCTAAACATATGAACAGGTTTACCAGGCCACTAAGAAAGTAAAACTCATATAAAACACGGCTTGTGTGAAGCGCGGTTGAACCACGTAGCCTTAAACTATATAGTATATAGTAAAGCATGAGATGCAAGTGTGCACCTCACGGCAGCAAATACACAGCTGCATGAGATGCACACTTGCTTTTCGTGGCAGTTAACATGTTAATCCTACCAAAATAAATTGTTAATCATCAGTTCAAATTTTAATCTGAATCTGAACATCCACTTTGTTTTTTTTACCTTAATTTTTATTTTTTCAGGGTGAATCTCAAACTGACATATCAAAAAATTCAGAAATGGTTCTCTTGTTTCAATGTGATAAAACTTTTACAGCAAAGTATACATTTAGTTATATAAAGCAAATTTTAAAAGTAATGAGCTTAGCTAATAAAGTGTCTATATCAACAGGCGAATCTGGATTATTAGGTCTTCAACTTATCATTAATGAAGATATCAAACAACTGTATGTTGAATATTATGTAACAGCTATGTTTGAAACTGATTAAAGTTTTGCTTTAATGCAATATAATTTTATACATTAATAATAAAATCATGTTACAGTCTTCTAGTTTTCATTTGGGTAGTTAACCAATTCCTGAGAGTGCTCCAATGTCTCATATCTGTGTCATATATGTAAAATTAAGAGTATGCATAGAGCACAGAAGATTACAATTTGTTAGTTGTGAACATTTCTTACTGTAAAACTGTGCTATTCAATCAAATATACGAATAGTAATACAATTGTATAGATAACAGTGGGTTACTTCTGAACCACAGCATATAGCTAAGGTGTATTTGAAGTTAAACTAGTAATACACATTGCATTATAAAAAACGTTATAGTTGAGATGCATACGTGTGTAGATCTTTGTCTTACACACAATTATATACTTTAACCGTTAGCCTACTTGTAATCGTATAAAATGGTAATACCAGAGTATATAATATATACTATATATATATATATATATATATATATATATATATATATATATATATATATATATATATATATATATATATATATATATGATATATATATATATATATATATATATATATATATATATATATATATATATATATTCTGTCCATTTTGATTATCATTTCTGAACCTGTAATTTCCTAAATATCTGCTGTAAACCTTGAACTAGGCTGAAAATGATATGGCCCTCTGATCTTCTTAGTAGTTCAAATATTTGATTTAGAAGATGGAGAATACGAGATCCTCGCAACTTTGGGTTGGATCTCTAATTAAACTCATTTTAAAGATTCTTATGAAATTCTATCTTTTGCTGTCCATTTTGTATTATCATTTCGAACGCCCTGTAATTTCCCTGAAAACCATCTCTGTAATTAATCCTGTGAACTCTTACTGTAAACTATGACAGCAGGATGTATCCTAATTTGGATAACCTTAATCTTAATAGTAGTTCTCTAACTGCTGCTCTTGAATTCCCATTAGCAAAACCTTAAATAAATTGGATATCCGCAATTTCTTGATTTGTAAAGTTAAAAGACATTTTAAAGATGTTTAATTAAATTAATAAACACTTTTAGTATTTAGTACATATTAGTGTACAACTGTCAAAACGTATTACTACGATTGTTTACATGGAAACACCAATTCATAGCAAACTTTAACTTTTTTTTGACGTTTTGACAGTTGTTACATACTAATATGCACTAAGTACTAAAAAGTGTTTATTAATTTAATTAAACAGCTTTAAAATCCACTTTACAAATCAAGAAATTGCGGATATCCATTTATTTATGGTTTTGCTAATGGGAATT
>JARFJB010001159.1:0-39590 GCA_036346205.1 Vesta saturnalis | reverse complement strand
TAGTCTATCAAAACGGTACTCACCCAAATCTTGTCCAGGAGCAGCCTGATAATTCACCACATCGAGCAACAACTTAAAGAACGAAAGTGGTTTACGAAATTGCTCAGTAAAATTCTCTCTGAGATACCACCATTCCACATTTAAATATTGTTGACTATCATACCAGCGTCTGGCCATTCCACGAAGTCGATTCGCAACAATCTTTGCTACCACTTTATCGGGCCACATATAAGTGCCTGCGACATCGTCTATTCGCGATACTCACGCTTCAATGGCCAAATCATCTTTTTAAGGATCAAATGTAGGCAAGAGCGTTTCGTCACAACTGGACACACCGAATTTTCATGCACTGTTTTCTATTTTCGCTAGGCGTTTTTTTAAACTTTTCACTTGACGCCGCGTATCATCAAAAGACGCGGAACTTGACGAACTTGATGGTCAACTACACCGACGTTTACTGTTTACCTACACGGTTGGTTTTTGACGAGCGACCCATAATTACACTATGTACGCACTACATATATCAACGCAATCGGGTCATTAATGCACGGTAAAAATCTTAAGTTTAATTAAAACGGTACTTGGGTAATTCCACTTCTGATTGGTAACAAATAAAATAATAAAATGTAAATAATATACAAAAAAAATTTTTTTATTATGTAATTGTTAGTTAATAAAATTTATGAGTTATTCGACACACGTGTTCCTTTTTTTTTGTCGAGTTCGTTGTATAGTAATTAAAATAAGGGCCTCATAAATATGTCACGTATAATAAACTTAAGGGAAAAATGCCGGTCTATGACCTAATAGAGACGGTCGATAACAATATCAATATACAAATTACTAATACTGACTTAAAAGAATGTTCGGTACGTAAATTGAGTTTTTGTGGGAATAGTGCTATTATATTTTTATGCGTTTAAGGTGAGCATATCTAACTTGCATTATTATTGTAGAAATAGATTAATCATAACCATTTTTCTTGCATTGTTATTGACACCTACATTTAGTGTCATTATGTGTAATTAATGTGCACGTCTGAGTTCGACAATAATTATAGTTCTTAACGATATGATGTATGATTACATGACATGTTAAAGGTACCTTACGTAGTGTTATGCTAATGTTTACTAAGAAGCGTGCGAATATTAGATGTGACCGTTTTGTATCTATAATTGCTTAATGCGCGCGATATGGTGTTGCGTGGTAATTAATGTGCGTTCGTACGGGCAATTTAAATATTGCCGATCCCGCAACTATTAGGGATGATTAGAATCAGACGGACGTTAGAAGGTCTCCTGTATCTCGTGGGGGTTACGTTCAGACACAGGGTCAGTATCCATGCCACGTAGCATGTGGCCGTGGTCTGTCGTTGGAAGACCTCTGTATTGCATGCGGGGATACGTATTTGTTCTGGATACCTAATCTTGTTAAGTGCTTGCTGGGCGTTTCAACAGACGTTAGAAGGCGCCCTTTATCTCATTGGGGTTACGTTCAGGCACAGGTTCAGTATCCATGCCATGTAGCATGCGGCCCATGTCTGTCGCTGGAAGACCCTTGCAGACCCGTCATCTTATGCACAGGGATTACGTAATCTGGGCCCTCTCCAGCGTTGGAAGCCCCTCCATTAATTCATTGGAGTTACGTATTCGGACTTAAAGATTATTGCCTCGGTCTGACGTTAGAAGACTCCTGCAGACCCTCTTCCTATGAGGGTGGTTTAATGATTGGGGGATACGTATTGGGGGTAGAAGTACCTAGTGTACGAAGATCCTCCGATCATAGACAATGATCTCCCGACAGGGAAAACACAGCTATTGCATACAATAGCTGATTGGCCTTAGAATTGTACATTAACTGTAAAAGTGTGAGTTGAGATTGGCATAGTCAGACATGTTCCTTGTATTTTCCTTATAATTGCAGTAGCCAAACCAAGGGCAATAATGGCACAAACCGGATTGGGTTTGGTGAGTGATAATAAAGTTACGCGATTATAGATCGATTTATTGAATTATGTATATATTAGATAAGATCCTCCTTCCTCTTACATATAGAAACTAGGGAGGTTCTTACAAAAAACACACCGAACAGCACTTACTCAAATACATACATCGCATATGCTAACCAACTGATTTCCTTATTCATCTTTTCCCTAATCAAGCAAAGTCGTATACGCGACTTTTCACAATTCCATTCGTAAACTAAACATATTTAACATTCATATCTTAAATACAATATCATATTACTAAAAGGCGCACTATTCAGTTAACAACAGTGCCATTATTATTTCTACACTCATTACCTTATATACGATTAAATAAATGGGGCAATAGCCCTATAATTACTAGTTCAAATTTATTGACTATAACAAGAAATAAAATGATTATTATTATTGTAATTAAGAAAAATTGTTTCAGGAAGCCTCAGGGCTAAAGAGGAGGAGGGCTCCAGATCAGTCTACGACAAACCATAATAATAAGCTAAAAATAAGTAATTACTAACTTAAGCATGAGCACACTACAAAAAGGATTTCCAGAAAATTGATGTTATAAATGGATATTTTTAAATATTATGCTTCAAGGCTACCTTAAACATGAGATGGTGTCATTTCTTCTAGGAAAAGATGGAATTTCTTTACATACTCTATTTCAGAAATGAATATTCTGAACGTAATTAAATTAAAACATCATTGATTATAGTCAAACTCCCAATCTAAAGAGGAAAAACGATTTATATTAGGATAAGTACTTATGATGAAACTATAATTTGCCAGTGTATACTTTTCATACACTGAAAGTTGGCTCTTTAGCACTGATTGTTGTGAGTAATATCATTATTAATTCTCGGATAAGAGAAACAAATTCTACGTCACAGAGAAGGATCTATTTGCCAAAGTTAAAAAAATTAAGTAATTAGATTCAATAAAGGGGGTTTTATTACAAATGAAGTCGTCATTGTAAATAATTCATAATATTACTGTTGTTTCAAAACAAATGTTATAATAATTAAAATACTTACTTACCTTTTTGGATTTTAAATCGTGAATTTTTTACTTATCTTTATATAAATTTATACGTTTCGATAACAATTACAGTTATCGTCCTCAGTAAATGTTAATATCTTTAAGAGTTATGTAAGATGACAAAATAAATTTATGAAATATTTATATTTATATTTCATAAATTTATGTTGATATCTTAAATAATTCTGAAACATATTTACATTTACTGAGGACGATAACTGTTTGTTATAGAAACGTATAAATTTATCTAAAGATAAATTTAAAAAATACACAATTTAATACACCTAACAAATAAGTATTTTAATTATGTGTGATAATCGTGAAAGTTTACATGTTCATAAATGTTATAATAAATAATAAGAAATTTTTAAATAGTTTAATAATAATGCTTTTATTAACAATAAACGCGGTTTCTGTAATATAATGTATGTTACTATTTTCGTTCAGTTAACAACAATAAAACTATTATATAAATGTCAACATAACAATGATTAGACAAATTCACATTATACGTTACTTAACATTAATTATATTATTGTCTTTATATCTGTTATCGTGCTCATATTTTAAAGTACGCCCCAGAATATCAGAGAGTAATAAATCATCTAGACAGCGACAGGTCAGTGGCGTACTTATTAAAGGCATATACTATAAGGTCTGTCAAATATATAGACTTTTCAGTTTCTTATGTATAAAATATTAAAAAAAAATATATACATATATATATATATATATATATATATATATATATATATATATATACATGTAAATTGTAAGTATGGCCTATTAATACATCCAGAAAGAACAAAAATTTAATGTCTA
Source organism: Vesta saturnalis (assembly GCA_036346205.1). NCBI lineage: Eukaryota > Metazoa > Arthropoda > Insecta > Coleoptera > Lampyridae > Vesta > Vesta saturnalis. The sequence continues at coordinate 35,746 of JARFJB010001159.1, read as the reverse complement.
AGTCTTTGTCTAAGTAACCTGCAAGTTTTTTTTATCAAACCAAATAACGTTTGTTAACGTGCATTTAATCTGTTTCAAATTTCAGCAGAGAAGCCGTTTATGACGTCATTATCATGTTTTTGTTTTAAATTTAGATAGGATGAGAAATGAAGCGACAGCTCTATCTTTGTTAGTTACGTACAAATTGTTTGAGATTGAATTAATACAAACGTCATCTTTACTGAAGAGACTTGGTTGAACGAAGGACATATCGTAAAAAAATTTTGGCAAGATAAAAATGTTACCAGTCGCCATCAAACAGTCTAAGAAGGTTGGTCAACTGAAATAAATCCACCATCGGGCAAAGGTCGACGACTAATTGTTACACATATAGGTAGCGCTAATAGATTCTTAAAAAATGGTTTACTTATGTTTAAGTCCAAGCACACAGGGGATTATCACGAAGATATGAATGCTGATGTTTTTGAAAAAATAAAAAGTTAAGTAGGCCGAAACAATAGGACTGGACCATTGCAACTGGTTAAAAGAAATGTTGAACGATGATCCTGAGTTCCTATCTAAAATATTATGGACGGATGAGGCTACGTTTTCCAGCAATGGTAAAGTCAATTTGCACAATTGCCACTACTGGTCAGAAACCAACTCTCACTGGCAAAGGGAAGTCAATTACCAAAATCGTTGGAGTCTAAACGTATGGCGTGTTATTTTAAATGGATAGATTATCGGACCTTTTTTCTTTGACGGAATATTAACTAGAGAAAGGTACTTAGAATTTTTAACGAATGATTTACCAATTCTCCTCGAAGATATTGCTATTCAAAACAAAAATGGCCAGCGTATTTTGCAGCAGCTGGCCGGGTTTATTTAGATACTGTATTTTCAGATAAGTGGATTGTACGTGGGAATATTTTTCAATGGCCGGCAAAGCCAGCAGACCTTACGGTTTTAGATTTTTACTTATGGGGAAGAATCAAAGATTTAGTTTTTAAAACACTTTCAACTACGCGTGAGGATATGTAAGATAGGATTCGGGAAGCAGTTCGAAGTATTTCCCTTGGTGAAATTGAGATCAGTGTTAATTCCACTATCCGCATTCTGAGTATTTAAAATAATAACGTAGTAGGTTCGTTTAGTAAATTTGTTGTTGTTTTATTCTCAAAACATTTTGAGCAGCATAATTTCTCCTACAACTTACAGGCTGAGTCAACAATCATCACCACATCAATAATTGCTAATATCTTTGGAATGAGAAGAGATATCAGTTCGCGGTTTTGACAGGTTAATAAGTCATCTTATTTTCATTTTTGTAAGCTGGTTAGAGTTACAGCATTTTATCTGAAATATTTCAGAAAAAATCATAAAGAGAACTAGGTGTTACATATCAGCCTTTAGTTGCCTATTTAAAAATTACAAGTGTTGTTATTTGTTTCTGGAATCTACCTTTAATGCTCTTTGCATGGAGTCTACGTTTGTAAATATCGATTCAGGTGTATGGAAGTTACAGTCTTTATTTATGTCAACGAAAGAACACTTCCCCACCACTTCAGAATAGGTGGTACATAAAAATGACTTCAACTAGAGTTGTAGAATAAGGACAGTAGTTTCTAAAATTGATATTTTTTACCAACCTAAATTAGGGAATATTTTGTAAAAAATTCAATTATATTTTATAAATGAGAGATTGCGCCACCTAGCGGAGACTGATTGACTCAAAAACAGTTTTAATCATACTTTTAGAGCCGATTTTGTTATAAGAATTTTTCCTCCAAATTCTAGGGCATTCGGTTTTCAAGATACGGCCGGTCGCCACCTTTAATGAATCACTCTGTATAACAATAATAATTATATTATGTAAAATACAATTGTGAACATCGCATCTTTTTCTACTCATCATACTAGACATAAGTTTGCTGAATTTCCCATACAAATTCAAGTAGGGTTACAAAACGTAACAATGGATTTCAAACTGTTCTCATTATGTTACTTATTTTACACCGAAGGCAATTGTGAAAATCAAATGCCCGTGCGACCTTCCATTCCTAAAAATACCTTGTGTTACAAAATTTGTCTATCTAGCATTTACAGAAAATAAATTTAGAATAACAATTTACAATAAAATTTGATGCGATTTGATTCGGTAGTTTTGCTTTTATTTAGCTTTCAAGTTATGGTGCGGTAAACCTGAAAAACGAGCACTTATATCATTCGCGCGCAGAAACTTTTTTAATATCAAAAAAGTGTTTGTTACAACTGAACAACGTAGAATTGAACAACTTTGGTAAAAAACCAATCTGATTCAAATCCCTCCAAAGGTTACTTTTAACGACACTGTGTTTATTGAAATTGACTCCAACCTCCCATAATATATTTATCATCCCCCTTGTTTCTAAAGTAGAATCGATTTGCCCCGGACGCCTTGACATGTCACAAATTGAACACAACTAGGTAAAAATTAAACGTGATCACTCCAACGAATAATTCAAAATGAACTAATTAGTATTTGGAAATCTATCGCTTACTTCGTTATCTCGTAAACATCTGTATCGAGATATTAATACCTCGATTAATTTTCTGAATTGTGAATGATTCATCATGGACGAATCATACTTATTTAATAATATTAACATTATGTCTTATATATTTTAAATCAAGTTTAAATCATTTTTATGCTGGATACCTTATATGATACTTAGAAGCTATTTTGTTACTAGCAGCTAAATCTCGATAAATGCAACCAATCACCCGTTTCCTTGTTTGACAATTTCGTAGTTAAGTATAGTCCATTCATTGAAGGTAGAATACGCTGATACAGTATAATTTTGCCAAACAGCACTGATTTTCATAAAAATTTGGATTTAGGCTCTACTTCAAAGTTGACCCTGTACCCTGGGGGTAGATGCCACCCCTTCTCGAGGATGAAAAATGTTTCATTGAAAATAAATGGATAGATTGACTAATTCTAGGCAACTTTTGTTCTATAAAGTTTTTTCTGAAAATCAATACTTGTCCACTTATTACCGAGTGAAGGTGTCAATTTGAAAAAAAAAACACGTTAACACGTTTTCAGGCGGTTTTTCGCAAATAACTCAAAAAGTAAGTATTGGTCCCTATTTTATTTCGCCGATAAAAAAATGTCAAAAACCCCTAATTACCACCCCAATTGAAAATAATCGTTACCACTTTAAAATTCACTTTATTTATGCTTGTAATATGCTTTAGAAGCTTGACCGGTTTAAAGTGCTTAGTTCTGAAAAAAAATTGAGCTTGAAGTGAAAAGACCATTAATGATACACAAAATTTTGTAGAGTACAACAATTTGCTTTTCTGAAAATTTTCTTTTTTTTGTAGAATAAAAATTGACGGTTTAAAGTTTGCATATATTCGTAAATTGTAACTTGTTGTATTTAACTTGTAACTAGTAACTTGTTGTATGTAAGCACTTTAATCCGGTCAAACTTCTAGAGCATATTACAAGTTACATAAATAAAGTGAATTTTAAAGTGGTAACGATTATTTTCAATTGGGGTGGTAATTAGGGGGTGATTTTCACATTTTTTTATCGTCGAAAAAAATATAGACCAACTTTATTTTCATCATAACTCGCTTAGTTTTGATGCTAGGGACTTATAAAAAAGCAAAAATAAAAGTTTTTTCAAGCACTGTAAAAAAGGTTTTTTTCCCCCGAAAAATGCATTGTTTGTTTAGTTAGTTAGTTCACGTTGAGACTTTCAGTTTTGGCATTTGACTAAGACCCAACCTTTAACCAGCTGTTACTCGTTTGTATTGGATCTATAGACACCATTCTTTTTATTTTTGTATAAGCTACAGGTTTAATAAGAATGATATTTTGGATAAAAATTTTTTTTTTAGTTATTGGCGAAAAACCGCCTGAAAACGTGGTTTTTTGATTGAAAGATTGCACTTTCACTCGCGAATAAGTCGAAAAGTATCCACTTTCAGAGAAAACCTTATAGAACTAAAGTTGCTTAGAATTAGTCCATCTATCCATTATTGGCAAAATTATACGGGAAACGGTCATTGGATGGAGTAGTATAAAAATCTAACATCTACGGTATAATAGGAAAAAAACATAAACAAAACTACTGTAACCTAACAAAAGTAGATTACATAAACGAAACTAATGTAATATAGCAGAAATAAAAATTGCATGAGTCGGGAATCGAACCTGCCTCAACCACCTGTCAGGCGACTACTGTACCGCTATACTAACCCGCGGTTCTCCATTTTGACGTTGAAACTGGCATTTAAACCATCAATCATCAATTCTCGTAGCTTTAATTTACTTGCAGCTAATCTAATTCTATTACTACATTATAAATAATTAAAACTGTTAGTATTCAAAATTAGTATTTCAAATATTCTCGTGATTTCTTAAAGGTATGTAGAAAAGCAAGTTTAAAACCTTATTAATAATTTGCGTGTTTGAATTGAAACAAATTGTGATTAGGTTTTTCCAATTTTTGTATAACTACTAAAACTACTTGTATAAGCTGAACAGTAATACGTGAAAGCGCGCTCTGCGGCAATCTATGCAGTTAACACGCTACCTTTACACATTATTGAATGACGGTATCCCTTCTCCATCTAAATATTTTCGAGTAGAATCGGAAAAGTGGAATGTGTTGCCTACCACATTCCGGGACATTACTTATGTCCAAAATAGAACGTTGCATCAAATATATTAGGGTCTAGATTAGAGTTGTTTTTTGAATTAGGAACAAAATTTGTATCACTTTTCCGAGGCTATGCACCAACTTTGTTCAGGACCTTTAATTTCTAATAAAATGTGTTAAAATACAAACTACATTCATTACGTCTTTAAATTGCAATACTAATTCTTTGAATTAAATATTCCGTGGATCGGCTTTATTAGATGTCCTATTTTTTTAATACAATTAAGTGCAATAGACCCAAAAATTTCTTATCTTTCTAGCGCAACCGGTACAAAGTGATATATTTAAGCTAAAGTCATTAAAAATATCTGTTTGGAATTTCCAGCATACTTAGCAGCAGAAATCTTTGAAGTATTTCTCAAGTATGAACGTGCATATGTGTCATAACATGTGAAATCTCAAATTAATTGTTTTTCATCTCATGGAATTTGTGTTAGTCCATCTGGGCGTTTCCCGTCAATCCTTCATAAACCACAAGGTGCTCGCAAGGATACTAATGCTCGTTTTATTATGTCATTGATAGTATTATTAGCATTAACTATTCTGGTTGAAGGTAATTTTGCATTTGATGTTTTATTTTTCTACTGCAAACTTTTGCAACTAATCTTGTGTATATTGAACCGGCCGCAATTATAGCTTCTAGAACTTCAGTGTTGTTGTATGTAAAGGGGTAATATTAATATATCACTCCTTTGGGCGTGTTCCATGTTTATTAGTTCGTTTGTGATTGAATGTGTTAATATTAAATGTTTTTATTTACGCGATCTAATGTATCTTCAGAAGAAGAGTCACATCACCATCTCCTACCTTGGAAATTACTGATTTAATAAAATTCGATTTTTTGTTATTAACGAATGAAATCAGCTTTTCCGTGTATGGTTGTGGACATAATCTTTTTGACCGATTTTTTTAAATTTTCCTTTGGATTATTTGAAGCTGTGCGTAGCGGACCGCGAAAATTTTATTATTGTGAGAAAAAATAGAAAATCTCAACTGCTACCGCGACAGAAAAGATAATTAACGGATTTTAATATCTTAATAAGTCGTAATTTGATGTGTTTCGAAATCTTGTATTTTACGTAACTAAGATTTAAATGTATATAATTAAGGGTTGAAAAGGAAAAGAAAACACATGTTGGGGTAGAAAAACAGGTGTTGTTCTCGAAACTGTTACTTGAAAACGACGGTGACAAATCGGTTACAATTTTTATACGCACGGAATTTGGGTAAAATGTCACCGACTAGTAATTAATTACATTGGAACATACCGCAAATCAAAAAAACGGCTTTGTTTGTTACTTTAAAATTTGAGACAGATAGGGTTTGCTACGGATGAGTGAATATTTTAAAAATTAATTCTTCTTTTAATAATAAATATGAAAATATTCCCATGTAACATTTCTTGTTTTTTTTATTAAATCAATTTTAAAAACAGGGGTGGATATTGGAGAAAACAGTTAGTTGCAGTTGGAGGTTAGATTGAGCCTTGTTACAAACCATAATTGTAAACCGTTGCGGCTATGAATATATTAACGCTTACGGTTTAGTAAAAACTAAAAACGCGAATTCGTTCTTTTCTTTTTTTGTGTTAGTTTTAATGTAAACTGTTCACAAAATTAAACTGGCCGTGTAAATAAACGTATCTATAAATAATTACATCGTTTTGGTTTTAATCAGCGAAATGGGCGTGTAGACAACATATCTTTGAATAATCGACACCGTCTTGAGTAAAAACCGCGTACCGTAGCCCGTTAAGTATTGGTGATTAAGTGATTACTTAAAGGATTATATTTAAGCGTAAGTGGGTATTTGAATGTAGATTAAAGCTCGCTCGCTCCAAGCAATTCAACTAGCTGGTGTAACCTATTGAAAATCGGATAACAAATGCTAGTAATGCGGTAGTAATTTAATTTCCAATACGCCATCTCGCAAACACACTTATTAAATTGACATCTATTAAAAAAGACACCGCGTCAGACAGTACAGTGCCCCCCCCCCCCCTAGTTGGTGGAATGAGTTGGCATTGTTCATTGTTTACTAACATTTTTGCCTGCGTAGAGAAATTAATGCGTGGACAAACGTGGCATGATAAACCTACGTTTAATTGTTCTTATTAACGATACCGGAGTTTCAGAAACGTATCTACATGCCATTAACAAACCCTCACAATTTCATCTTTACCCCAGATTTCTCAACTAGAAACCGATTGCCCACGGCTATTAAAACTAGCCCATTTTTATTGCTTTTAAATGCAGAAAGATCCATAGATCGTGTAAGCTAAGAAGAGGATGCTGTGGTTTTTAGAGCATACTTCCGCGTCATTGCTTGTGGGTAGGTTATCGTTCACTTTGTTAAGGTAATTGTTTTATTTTCATCTTACTCTTGCAATGCTTTGTTTTAATGATGTGTTATGTGTATTTGATTCTGCCAACTTAGTTAAAATTGTTTGTCTAGGAATTAATTTCTTTATTTATGTAATTTTTTGTAATTGTACGAATGCATTTTTGGGATTAGGTGAAAGGCTGTTTTTATTCACAATACAATTGTGTACATGTAAATTCTTTGTCTATTTTTTTTTGTTATTGCCTACGTGTAGTTTAAACTGCGTTGCAGTTTTCTTATTGCTCCCTATTAATTTCAATGTTCGTTTTACTTTATGTGTAACTTAATCTGCATTATTACTTTTCTTTTTACTTTACTGTTAACTCAACTGCCGATTTCACTGTTTGTGTTTACATGTAATTAAGCTGCTTTCATTTTCTGTTACTTAATTTTATCTTTTTGTGCACACTTTAACCTGATTTAATGGTATTTTGTTATATCTGCATATTGAACCTTTTCCTTTCTACTACGCAAATCTAAATTCTTTTCTTTAATCATTGTTGTATATTTAGTAGTGGAATACCCATAGGTATCTTAATTTGCTTTAAATCATGATTCCCCATTAAAAATAGAATAGTAAAAACTAGATGCATGAAACTAAGTATTGATATTTAATGAGGAACTGCTTACAGCCGTTTTCTTACGAAAGTCTGATTTCTGAGTGAAATGTACTAAAAACAGAATGAGGAACACTCAGACCGAGGTCATCATTGTTCTGTAAGTTTCTTTTGGGTTTGTCTGGGAACTTAGTCACACATTACTGGTGCGATGTTCAAAGCGAGTAATTAGTGCAAACGAGAACGTTCAATAATATACATTTGGTATTTTTCTGTTTTTTGTCAACAACAGATTAGCACAATTATGTGAGTGTCAACATTTAGTTTAAAAAAGAATCACCTTCACAGCACACGATAGGTGTCCGTCCATGGTAAAACCCACAAGTTGTGGGTATCACTCCATGTTTACTTGCATCAGGGCAGTTGGTTATTAATTTACAAATCCCTGAAGTGTTAGTTCCTCTAATGATACAGCGGTCCCCGGCATTATCTGTATAAAAAAAAAAGGATTGTGTCTATTAGGATAATGCGTTAAAACATGATTAAACTATTAACGTTACGTTAGTAATATTTTTTGTAATGACACATTGAAAACAAATATTGCTTTTAACCTAATATCACAGTTTTGTGATGTCACTACATTTGATACGGTTTGACGATAACTTATCAAACTAGTTATCAAATGCATTATTGAGTTAATCGAAAAACAGTCACTTACCGAACTAGTGGCTCACCTACAAAACTAGTTTTTGCAAGCAAAAAAAAACATCATGCAACAGATCTTAATTACCAATTCATTGTACAGGGTGGTTCATTTTCGATGTTTTCTTATGAGAAGTACTCTTTCTATTACAGATAGACAAAAAGTAATATGGGGTCCTTGTGCTCGATTTTGGTGTTAAGATTCAATAGTCATAATCAAGACATCTCTGACCGTTATTGGGCAATTAGCCAAAATTGAAAAAATGGCGATTTTGAAAAACTTGAATAACTTTTATTTCTAAATGTATCGACAAACTGTAAAAACATTCTTAACCACTTAAGATCACAATTAAAAGGCAAAATGTGGCCAAAGAATTCCTTTTTTTTTTTTAATGCCGGAAATGAAGTTTAATAAAAGACTAAAACATTAAATTAAACTTTTATTGAAAAAAGTAAAAATTAAGGAAGAAAATCTTTAGTAAAAATAGTAATAAGCCCAGTTCCGTAATATTACGGGTTTCGAAAAAATTTATTCTACCCAAAAGTCGACTTTGGAATGATATAAACGAAAACATGGCGCAACACACAGCCCAACGTCACAGACTGAACACTGGTATCTTGACTCGCCGTATCTTTTTATTTTTGTCGTTGAGCTTTTTAAGCACACAACACATGCGAGTGGCGTTTGATTTTTGCTGTTGCAGGCACATAATCAGGAAAATGGCGTTCCACTACTCGTAAGATTCGCAGCCGATCTTCTGACCTTGCCGATTACCAGTTCTTTTCCACAAGTTTCAATAATTTTTTCTATAAATTCCATTCGGTATTCCAAGTGTGATAATTTTCCCTCACACTTCTTATATAAAACGTATGAGTTCCATAAAGCAAACTCGACAAGGTGGAAAACATTTTTTTGTAATAACGCTTACCACGTTTTCTGATTATTGGATAGTCTGCTAGGTGTTGGTCTACTCGATCCACACCACCCATTGTGTCATTATAATCAGTAACTACAGCAGGTTTTCTTTTGGTTTCACGGTTGTGTTTTCCAGTACAGTCAACCATATCACATGTACGAACCGTAGACAAAAGGCAAATATCATTCTTATCTCGCCACTTCATTACCATTACTTTATCCCGTTGATAGGCCACAATCTCTCCCGGTTTTAGCTTTGTTTTCTGCAGCTTTATAGGCATTTCTTTTCGTTTGGGTTTGACGGTTCCATAAGTGTCTGTTTTATGACGTAATAAAATATCAGCCAAGAGTGGACTGGTGTAAAAATTGTCTGTAGTGAGACAGTAGCCTTTGTCCAACAATGGTTTCATCAGTGACAGCACTATTTGAATGGAAATCCGATGACCACAACACTCATTATCGAAAGCAGTTCCTTTTCCAGTGTACACAATCATTGACCATATGTAACCTGATTTGGACTCGCATAACAAATACGATTTTATACCAAATCTGGCACGTTTCAGTGAAATGTATTGCTTCCACCCGATGCGTCATTTGAACATAAGTAAGCTTTCATCCATTGTTACATCTCGATCTGGTGTATATAATTCTTGAAACCTTCTTTGTAGTAATTCCAAAACTGGCCAGATTTTATGTAGTTTTGGAGTAGGATGTGTTTGTGGGTCAAAATTGGCCTCGTTATAGAAATGCAAATATTTTTTGAGTTCAATAAAACGTTTTCTTGTCATAATCCTCGGGAAAATGGGTGTCTCGATGATGTTTCGTTTCGACTAGTAATCTTGGTACTTCGGTTTCTTTATAAGTGACATCAAAGAATTTACTGCAATAAACAAAAATATTTCATTCTTATTAGTAGGAATCCAGTTATTGGTGTGCGATTCAGCATTCCTATTTGTTTCACTTACAACGATTTCAAAAAATGCATCATCGAAAAACAACTTGATAAATGTCTTTTGTTTTAGTGAATTAGTAGCAGAAAAATTAAATCTAGGGGGACTCATGAGGTGGATCAGTAGTACTTATACGATACCACGTCCTTGCTGAACTCATGTCAACATGATTTTCTGAATCAGACGACTCACTACTAATTTCATCATTCGAAGATGAAGATTCCTCAGAGTCGCCTTCATATTCTTCCTCCAACCAATTGTCAGTATCAGATTCTTCAGAACTCATTTGATTATACACTTTCAATGGTTTTATATCGATGATAAAAACTACTTTCAGGGTGTTTACATTGATAAAAAGTACAAAAACAAACAGCGCGGCAACTATACTTCTTGAGCAACGTTGATCAAACTGAAAGTAGGTCGCCGTGTCGCTTTGTTCCCCGCAAACCCCACTTCGAACATTACCAGGCGGGAAAGAGATTATACGTAGCTTCAGTCACTGCTGTACGTACGCTACGTACGTGGTGAACTAAGATGAGGCAACCGAAAATTTTCCAGTCCGTAATATTACGGAAGTGGATTTTTTGTCTTATATACTGAGGCCCGTAATATTACGGAACTGGATGCTAAGTGGTTAAGGCACTTTTTTAAGTAGAATCCGTTAGTTCATTTACATTTTTAATACCTCCTTGATTTAAAAAGATATGACGTAAAGTTGTATTTTTTTATATGGAAACTATAGTTCGTTATGACACTTTTAAATGACATTTTTTTGTGTATTTTAAAAATATATAACACATCTATGCTCTTTTAATAATTAATTGATTTTTTTAAGTTTTTCTTAATTGGTATATTTATTAAGAATAACAGTTGGCTTAGAAAACCAGATATGAAATCGAATGAAGATATTCTACTCAAAATGAAATTTCACTGCCAGTAAAATATTTTAGAGACATTTAAAAAGCCACGCGAACACTTTTTTTAACTCATTCACAGTATTATTAATTCTTTTGTATATAATGTTTTTCAAAAAACCCCATAAAAAGAAATCTAGAGGCGAAAGATCGGGTGAACGAGCAGGCCACAAAATTGGAGCTGTCTTCCCATCCAGCTATTAGAAAACGTAAATTTAAGTAGTCACTAACTATACGGGAATTATGTGCGGGAGCTCCGTCTTGCTGAAATATGACATTGCAATATTGTGCTAAAGGAAGACTCTCTAGAAATCCCTCAAAATGAGTTCGTAAAATATCGAGATATTTCATGGAGTTTAATGTTCCTTCATACATGTGATAATAAAAACGTTCGCTTTTAATGCAGCACCACACATTTATTCCAAATTTCCCTCGCATCCTGCGGACAAAACTGACATGAGCGTTAGTATCTGCCCAGTAAAAATACCATAGCTACTGATATGCGCCTCGTCTGACCATGCAATAGACTTTGAAAAATTAGGTATATTTTAGCACTAACTTTACCAGTTACAAAATTCAGTACGCCGCCTTCTGTAGTCTATAGTCAAAAAATGTTCTTTCCGAAATCTATAACAATGGTATTTGTGTTTCTTTAAAATTTGAAGGGCTTTGCTTCGAGACACGCCTAGATGAAGTTGTTGGCTCTGCTTCGACTTGTCCTAAGACGACCATTGAATTTTCTTCAAAATTTCGTTTTAAAGTAAGTCTTTGCCTGAGATTTTTAAAAGAACCGAAAATTAAATTTTTTTGTAACCTAAAATTAATATATTGTTTTGAGCTATCAAAAATTTTAATTTCTATTAACTATACCATTCAAAAATATTTTTATTTGGCTGCTGCCTTTTAGGAAAATTTTGTAAATATAATTCCAATGCCATATTCTCATCACCTTCGGGTAATATAAAACGCTTTAACATGCAAAATTTTCTGAATTTGTATAATTAGGCATGTTAATAACTAAATTCCAAGATCACTTTGTTGCACACTTCTAATTTATTATTTGACATATAGGTATCATTTGTTTTTACTTAAATAAATCTCAGCCTCCTATGCCTACTGTGTAGTCTTAATATAAAACGTAGGTAAATAAGAAAAACTTAAAAAATCAATTAATTATTAAAATAGCATAGAAGTGTTATAAATTTTTGAAAAGCACAAAAAGAATGTAATTTAAAAATGTCATAGCCAACTATGGTTTCCATATAAAAAAATACATCCTTATGTCATATGTTTTGAAATTAAGGAGGTGTTAAAAATGTGAATGCACTAACAGATTCTACTTAAAAAAGTGCCTTAAGAATGTTTTTACAGTTTGTCGATACATTTCGAAATAAAAAAATTATTTTCAAAATCGCCATTTTGTGAATTTTGGCTAATTGCGCAATAACGGTCAGAGATATCTTGATTATCACTATTGGATCTTAATTAACACCAAAATCGAGCACAAGGACCCCATATTACTTTTTGTCTATCTCTAATAGAAAGGATACTTCCCATAAGAAAACATCGAAAATGAACCACCCTGTACATCGATCTATATCCAAAACCTTTATTAAAAATAACTTAATACATATTTACGTTGAGCAAAACGTACTGTCACATTTAACACAGTTTGACAATAGGTTATCGAACTAGTTATCAAATACATTACTGAGTTATCGAAAAACAGTGGCCTATCGAACTAGTGGTTTACCTACAAAACTAGTTTATGCAGGAAAGAAAAGGAATAACATCATGGAACAGATCTTAATTACCGATTCATTGTATATCGATCTATATTCAAAAACTTTTTTTAAAACAACTAAGTTAATACTTACGTTGAGCAAAACTTTGACAAAAGATGCAAAATAATAATAAACAAATGTATTTCAAATCCATATGGAAAACAAGTATTGGTTTTTCCCTAATTTCACAATTTTGTAATGTGACTACATTTGAGACGGTTTGACAGTAGTTTATCGAACCAGTTATCAAATGCATTATTGAGTTATCGAAAAACAGTGGCCTATCGAACTAGTGGGTTACCTACAAAACTAGTTTTTGCAGGCAAAAAAAAAAGAATAACATCATGCAACATATCTTAAGTACCCATTTCATTGAATATCGATCTATATCCAAAAACTTTTTTAAAAATATCTTAATACGTACTTACGTTGAGCAAAACTTTTAAACAACACGCAAGGTAATAACAAACAAATGTACTTTAAATCCATTTTAGTGAACTATGCGTATCCTACATGTGCTGTGTGGCTTGGTGATTAACTACACTACGTATTTCTCTTTCATCTAAATACTAAGAAGATACAACACACGATGAATACTCATAAAAGCGGTCACACTGGTTTATAAAAATTTGCAACTACTATTTAATACTGTAAATAAAACACTGTATATTGAACTCAAACAAACCATTAATAATCCCGTTCTGATAATGTGACTTTTTTGACCTAAATAGTATTAATATTAATACTGGGCATTGGGAATTAATTTATTACGTAATTACATCATTCATCAACTGACCTCTCTAATAATATATTTCTTTAACATTGGAGGAATTCCCTAAATTAATACAAAATAATATTCGTGTATCGTGTGAAATAACAATAACCTTCCATTAATTAGTTAATTAAGTATATGAATATTAGAATACTGTATGTATTATTTTGGAAATCAGTACATTGGGACACTGTTTGTATTGTACGTATATACACATATTTAATAATGAATTAAAGACACGCCACCGTTAAAGTACATCCGATTTACTATTAAAATTCGTATCACAACATTTATATTGCTACCTGAATAAAATTGTGAAAAGAAACTTAAGGAAATTCCAAAATACTGCCTCTTGTAAAAATATGACATGTCAGAAAAGTGTGAACAAAATATTTTATGTTTTCTACTGAATGCTTTTGTTATAACTCTTAAACAAATAAATGTTATTCCCCTTGTCATTATATGATAATAATTACAACAATACATGGAAATTAAAATATTAATTTTATTTGTTGGATACATATGTAAATGATTTTTCCGCATGGTGTATATCACTATTAAGAACAAGATCATGCATTATTCATAGTATCGCTGTTTTTAATTAAATACATGAGTACCACAGTTTGTCTTCCTAGTAAGTCAACACTTTTAGTCTGGTTTAGATTTATCAGCACAATTATTATTGATTAATTGATATATTCTGTTTCATACTATAAGATTGTTTACAACTCAACGTGAACGTAATATTTTGCATGTTTTTCTCGTATGATACTGGGGTCATTCCATTATCGCGGGTGCAACATTTAGACGCAAGGGCGTAGCCAGGATTTATAACAGGGGGGGGGGGGGGGCAAACCATGGTCCATGGTCGTTCAAAATGTAAAATTTTAGGAAAAAAGAAAAGGCAAATGAAAACAAAACTTTGAGATTTTAATTATACTTAAATTAAACTAATAACATTTTTCTTGGGTTTAAACTAAATTTATCCAAAACTTTCTTCACTATGCAGTCCTGATTTTCCTTCAAAAATTTTCGATGCACACTCATCAAACACAACCCAGTGAGTCTGCCATCACCCATTATACTCCTGAGCCAGGTTTTTACCCTTCGCAGGGTACTGAACGATCTTTCCACAGTAGCAGTAGTGGATGGGAAAGCACTTAATATTAGCAGTGCGTGCCTTGTTGCAGGGAAAAAAACATTGGCTTCCTCCAAAAGTGCAGCCACTTCAATGTCCTTTAATTTTTCTTCTGCTAAATTCTTTTTCTTCCACATATTGTACCACAAATCCAATTCTGCAGAGACATCACCCAACTTATAAAATTCCATGAAAGATTCTGCATTATTTTTGAAATCTTTTGAAGCCATTTTGAGCATGCTTGAAGGATGAAGATAAGTTAAAGCAAAAGCAGGTGTATTTTCGTTGAAGAATTTAGCATCCAAAGACGAAGTTAAAGAATCAAGATAGGGGATGATTATTGACCGCTTCCAGTATTCAACTGCAGACTCAGATAGTGGATTACTTCTGTGTACTTGCTTTTGTGTGACTCGTGGTACTGACAACTCAACCCCTACATTCTCTGCGATATCAAGTGATTTTTTTAAATAATTCATAAGAAACATTTTCGACATCTTGTCGATCTTCTTTGATTGCATCTAGAATATCATCAATATGTTTCTTCACCATAACCAAATCCATACTTTTACCTTGTAAAACGTTTACAACGGATTCCAAAATTGAAGAGTATCTTGCAATTATGTTTAAGCCTAAGATGAATATTGGTTTAGTAACTGCGCAATTGGTAGGCAGATTTTCTTGTTGCATAACTTCCTTCGACAGATAAATGTTCTAGTGCTTTAACAATGTCAGTGAAGCTTTCTGAAAATTTTTTTATGCTCTTATATTTTTCCGACCATCTGGTCACACAGAACCTTGAAAGATTTAGAACCGATTTCCTACGGGCTGGCGATTCACGAAAGAAGGTTATTGTGTCTTTAACCGTTGCAATTGTGTTTCTTATTTCTGGTAGCTTGCTAGTATCATTGACCACAAGATTTAATCTGTGGCTGGAGCAATGGAAAAATAAAGATCTAGCGTACTTTTTTTTAAGAATGGCCTATACACCACCTTCTTTGCCGGCCATCGTGGAACACCCGTCAAATCCGAATCCCACACAATTATCGGCGGAAAAATTATTATCTTCTAAAAAACTTTGAATTGCGCTAGCGATTGTAGAAGCATCTTGACATTTTAACTCAATGTAGCCTACAAATTCCTCCCTGATTATTTTTTGGCTTTCATCATAGAACCTTAATCCAATAGAAAGCTGCTCTTTTCCAGCGATATCTGCTGTTTCATCAGCCATTACAGCATAAGCTTTTGCCCGTTTACAGTCTTCGATTATTTTTCTTTGATAACTTCACCGCATAATTGTATGATCTGATTTTGAATTGTTGGTGAGGTATAGACTGCGTTTTTTGACATTTATCCAAGTGGCTCTTTAGCTTCTCATCACCAGAGTCAATCCTCAAATTTAAAAGTTCAAAGAAAACTCCCTCATTTCCTTGTTTTCCTCTAAGTGGCAAATCATGAATTCCACAAAATATTATGCATGAAATAATTGCTGACAATATTTGTTTATTTTCTTCAATCGTCTTATGGTGGCCTATTTGCAACTGGACATCAAAAGGAGTATTTTCAAGAAATGCTTTTGCAGCAGCTGTTGAAGATTTGTGGTAATGGCTGCCAACGTGCTTTCTACAATCTTCATGTATATCCTTAAACTTAATGTAAGGCCTTACCATAAATGACCCCAAAACTCCTTTAACTGTAGCAATTCTTGGCGGAAATAAAACACAATACAAACATAGAGCACCTTTCAAACGACTTGAGTACACCAGCCATGGAGTATATTGATCTAACCAGCGATGGTTAAATTTTCTTTTCAAGTGAATGGCATCAGAAGCAAAATCGTAATTGGATAATGGAACCCAAGGGTTTGTCAACAATTCCATCTTTCAGAAGGCAAGT
Organism: Vesta saturnalis; assembly: GCA_036346205.1. Taxonomy (NCBI): domain Eukaryota; kingdom Metazoa; phylum Arthropoda; class Insecta; order Coleoptera; family Lampyridae; genus Vesta; species Vesta saturnalis. Next base: position 19,044 of record JARFJB010001159.1, on the reverse strand, counting down.
TATTGGCACAACTAACATAACGACCAATGCCATTTTCATGGTAGCCATCGCGTTCTTCAGTTTGTTTAGAGGTCCCAGTTCCAGAGACAGCTTCATGTAGATTTGAAGAACTACTTGAGCCTCCTTCAAAAATAGATTCCAATTTTGATGTTCCGACCATTTTATTTTCATCTTCATCACAATCATTGCTTCCACTTCCACTACTGTCATCATGAACTTTTTTCCGTTTTAGAGATTTTTGACCTAAAAATAATAACCTAATATCATTATTATTCTTAATCCTTAGTATAAAAATTAGTATAAAACAAAACTACCATGTAATGATAGCTTATAATGTGGATATACTATATCCGATGTTAATATTTTTTCTCTAGATTAAAAACACAAAATGAAATTAATAGCACGTATAAAGTGCTGTTTGATCTTTAATATGTGAAAATTTCAAGTTTTTATATTTAGTCCCATTTGAGATATCAGCTGTCAAAATCGGTGCATTATTGTAATTTTTGTTATAATTAGAAGGCAAAAAAGTCGGCATCATAATAATGAAAAATATATAAAATTATATTAATAATGCACAGAATCTTTTGCCAAAGCTAATAAAAATTGTTTCACAAAGATACAAGCAAAGAGTAAAGAGCAATTGGCAATTTTATAAAGGGCTGCAATTGAATTTTTTTCCAAACGTTGCGATACAAATAATTTTGAACAAAAATTAACATAGAATATAACATATCTACATTATAAGCTATCATTACATGGTAGTTTTGTTTTATTTGGTGCTGGTCGAGCAACCAATTTTCAAATTTTTGGACCATTTCTAATGGAATGACTAAAGTTTTAATTAAAAATTTGATTTTCTACTGAAATTATTTAACTTACCTTTTTGTAACCAATTTCTTATATCCATATTGTCTTTTCTGTGATTTCTGTCTCTTTATTCTGTGGTAAAACTATTGTTACGGATTTTCCCTCTTGTTTCTCAGGCAATAATTTAACACTGATAACTATTCACACCAACTTTATTTAAAACCAATAAAGTTAATAAAACAACACAAATATTCACTTTCTCAACACTTTTTAACTATTCCGCTTTTAAATCTCGCGCCTCGCTTTCTATTCGCCGTATGCAACTTCGTATCCTGCACTATGTACTGTACTGTCTGTCTTCGCGCCGGATAGGCAATTTTATATACCCTTTTTGAGCCTAGAAATTGCCAGAACATTCGCATCGCCGGTTCCCGTATATTCCTCACTTGTATCTCGATTTTTCTCGAAGAAAACCAGTGGCGTTTCGTTACACTATTAAATAGGACACTGTCGCTAGACAAGAGCACTTACACACCAACTCAATAGTTGTTGCAAAAAATATTGTCCTATGTTAGGATTTGGAGCAAGTTGTGTTTTAACCACTTGATAGTTTTGCACGAACTGCACTCGGGCGTGACATTTTTCCGTACACTGACGATCCCGAGTCTCGTTCAGGCAACTTTTGTTTTAACTTGTTGGTGCAGGTCTTACGTACGTTATAAGAGTATTTATTTCGGATTCTGATGTAGGATTGTGTATTGAATGTTTCAAAATATTTCACACTAAAACTACTTATTGAGTAAATTTATTTTAATTAATTAATAGGATTAAAAAATGTAGTTAAATGAAAACAAAAAAAAGTGACAATTTTTTTACCATTTTTCTCAAAAATGTCCGACTGTTAAGTGGTTGAATCGAACACTAAAAATTGACGTATCCTCAGAGTAAATCGAACACTCGTTTTTATCCAATTCTGGTGTGGGACAATTCTGGTGTGCACCAATGCATTAAATGCATAGATCGAAAACGCTATTAATATATATTTAGCACTATGTCAGTTTTTCAAACAGCTTTGTTTTTTGCTGATGAATATATTTTAGTGACAAAGGACACGTGAATAATTTTACTTATTAGAGCTTATTAATTAATTTTAAAATGTTCATAAAAGCAACCAAACGACCACAACAACAAACAAAATATATAAAACAGATAACAAAAAAAATATGCAGAACAGAAAAATATGTATATTTTAGATTTAATTTTTTGTTTATTAAAATTTTAAAATTATTTAATTTATTTTCGCTCTTCCAGGGGGGCCGGCAGTTGCCCCTCCCTGCTCTTCGCTGGCTACGCCCATGTTTAGACGCGTGTTTTAGTTTAACCTAACTAAATAAAAAACATTTTTAATTAAATTAGTCTTTAAGAGACTACATTTTAATGTGTTTACTTTATATTAATTAACAAAAATTTTAAAATATTTTAAATGCCAGGAGAAATGTTCAAATTGCCATCGCGGGTGCAACAAATTTGGCCCAACCTTTCCAGATCACAAACAAAAAACACATAAATCTGTTAATTCTTATACATTTAATATGTTATGCCTTAATATTTTGAAATGTATTAAAGTAACAAAGAACATAAAATAAAAACTCCAAACAAAACAAAAATAAACAATGAATTATTAATTTTTTTAACAATCGCGGGTGCAACACCAAATTATCGCGGGTGCAACCTGTCTAATTAAAGTGAACATAAACATCAATTTTACTTATATAGGAACAAAATAAGAGATCAAACCATATTTATTACTAACAATTAAACTTTTGTTGTCGCTTATACTAATTATTTCTTTTCAAATACATCAATAATTCCCGAAAATTCTATGAACATATTATTTCCATCAGTCTTTTTCTTTAGCGCTTCCAATATCGCGATAATATCATCAAATTGCACGTCTGCTATGTAATTAATGATTTCTGTGAATTGTACTCTAACTTCTCCATCTTCATCCATATCACTCAGACACAATCCCACATAACGATATTGAGTATTTTTTTTGCCGGTTTTGTAGAGCAATTGTACGAGCACATACACACCAACGCAAATATTTTTCGGTAAGACAATAACTTGGTCAGTAGCAGTTTCAGGACATGCTTCTGGTGATAATTTTGAAGCTTGTAGAAACGTTGATGGAGTTTCGTCATTTATAAATTCATTGTCTGAATCAGTGTCTAAATCACTGTAAACATCAGAAACGCGCAATCTCTTTTTAAGTGGCAATAAAGATTTGCTCTGATCCGAAACTGAAGGAACAGATATATCAGAACCCGGAATTATTTTTCGTGATTTGTGATAGGTTCCAAATCGTCATCGGCCCAATCACTATCTGTATTAGCGGTGGGTTTTGGCGACTTCAAAACCAATGTGCATTTAAAATGAGACAGTGAGGTGCGCGCCACAGAAATGCTATGAGCCTCTTCAGATTGGAAGAAATGTTTGGATTGAATACCTGGTATATTTTTCAGCCCTTCCCATTGATCATCCAGCATGGCTGTCTTTTCTTTAACTTCTTCCTTTGCTACAAATTTAAAGATGATGTTCTTAGAGAGACTGCGTGCTAAATTATAGAATTCTAGGGCACTGTTAACGATGGCTTTCCGAGACTTAACCGCGATCCACACTGATCTTTTGACACTTCCACCAATTCCATCAACGGCACCTTTTCCGTGTGAGGCAGCGAAAAAGTTCCATTCGAGGTGATCGAATCCATATTCTGCTTTGATTGAATTCATACTTGCCATTACATATCGATTCTTAAATTGAGCGGCGCAATTGTCGCTGAAGATATACAAATATGTAATAATGTTATCAGAGACTGACTTGATGTACTCAAATATTTTTTGCAGGAAGAGATGCACAGTATATTTATTGTGACTTAATTCATCACTTGTACCAATGAATGAAGTTTGTCGGTAGTCCAAATACACACGTGAAAAGCGTGACTTGTGCATGAGACCAATGTGCTGGTTGTATTTCGTCTTGGCTAATTAACGCGTAGTTCTCGGCAAAGTCTATTTGTATGACAGCTTTCTCACTGGTCAGGCCTTCTTTTGCGTATTGGAAGTAATCGGATTGTACATTTTTAACAAAAGAATGTAGCTTGAATTTACCAGTGCTGTCATGTAGTTCGTCTAGTGCTTCATTGAAAGGTTTGCTAATTACGATCTGTTTTGGTCTCTGATTCTGAAAGATCCAGGCCTTCCAATTAACACAGGGATTGGAATCTAGAGTAATATCCCAAATGTTGGATTCTTTACATGCATCGCAACTACTGGACATGCAGTCTTCATTGTCAACACTACATGATACCTGTTTCAGAAGCTCTTGGTGAGTTTTGGGAAAGTCTGTCGCATGTTTCGAAATAGCCAGAAGAAGATTAATATAATTTGAGTGCGTTGTACAGACGCAAACATTATGAGGAGTATCATTAACTGACAGAATGTGAGCTGGTCTCTCATTATAAAAAACGGTCTTGCCTATAGATATTTCAGGATGAGTTTGTTTAAAAATTTCAAAGGCTTCTCGAATGCTCATAATGCATTTTCGTTCCTGTATTGGACTTGACTGTTTTCACATCTTTTATGCCAGGCATTTGTCTGCTAATGTCATCCCTATTATAAAAATCACAAATCAGTTTTTTCCCTCTATGCGTTAGCTTTCGAGGCGCTGCTTTAGGGGCGTCATTTTTGTCAAATGCAGCAATGTTGAATTCAGAAGCTATTTTTTTACAACTTCCACTGCTTTGGTGGGACTGGCTGGAAGATTACGTTTTATTTTTGCCACAGCCTTCCCTAGTGTGCGAGGACTGCTGTATCTAGAAGATGTTTGATTAAATTGTTCTTCCTTACGTCGCTTTCTAGTTGGCTGCATTCTTTCTTTGGATCTGATTCTAGCCAATATTTTCAAATCTTCATCTGGCTCCATGTTCATTTTCATTACTTCTCTCACGAGCCCTTTCCCGTTGGAGGTGTTCAGCATGAATCTCAGGATTTTCTTTTAATTTCCGCGTATATTTCTGCGAAGCAGTCTCCTTATGTTGCTCTGTTCATTTTAACCGATATTTCTGTAAAAGAAATACATAATATAATATAGACACACATATTTAATATATATCATCAATCGTCTTCAGCATATATTATTAGTCAAGGTATCAAAACAACGAAATGAATAAATTATCACACAAAAAGGTTACGTGAAAAAAAGTTGCACCCGCGATCTCACATCGAGATCGCGGGTGCAACCAATTTAAGTTATCGTTTATTTTAACCTAACAATCATTACACTCTTAAAAACAAATAATTTAAGCTTGGTTTTGATTTCTTCTTACTTTTGCAAAGTTCTGTGAAAAAAGTAAACTTTTATATCTTTTACATCGCGGGTGCAACAAATTAACAGTGTATTCTAGCAGTCAATAATTCTTAGCAAATAACAACATATACTTACATTTTTTGGAACACGAAGATAAATGAATATTGTCACTTCACGTTTAGCCGGTAAAACATAACCTCAAACTGTCAACAACAACTGTTTCGCGCCAGTGTTGCTTGTTATGATTTTACAGATTATACCAATTCTTCGGATGGTAATATTTTCAAACGCGCCAAAAAAGAAGATATGTACATAAAATCAAATAAAAATAAATTTATTATTATATTTAGACTTTCTTCTTTGCACTAATAACATAAAAAACAACTAATAGCGTGATTGAAAAAATCATGTCAAAAATCATCTATAGCGGAATCGCCCACTAATTACTATTTATGCATTGCATTCATTTACTTACAACAAAAAATATACAACGATTTTAATAATAGGGGAAAGTCGAGTAGTGCGAGACACTTAAGCTTTTGATTTTTTTCTAAAGTATAACAGACATTTATAAAAATTGAGAGCTGCTAAATAAAACTAGACAGTAGTGCTATTAGGGAATTAATAAAGAAATTAAAGAAAAAAATAAATCTAGCTGACTGTAAAGTAGTAAATGTACGACATTATTTTCCAAGGATAAGTTCTGAAGGGTAGCATGGGACAGGTGAAAAAAACTATGCAAACTTATTCCAAAACTTTATTATGGCAAAATAATTAAGAGAAAATTTTGCATGTCACATGTGTAATAAAGACATGTGATATGAACGTCGGCACATATCTCATGTGCCCATTTTTGGAATTTAATACACTGTATCCAGTCTTCATCGATGCTCTCGTGGCATATTATGCATAAACAAACTTCATTTTCTTTATCTTGATCATCACCGCACTCTGTAGTTTATCCAACTTTTTTGTTGTATTCCCTCTGGTTTTAGTTAATTAATTCTTCTTTTTAGTCGAGTCAATGAAATTAACTTGTTTTGTAACTTTCGTGACATACTTGGTCTTCTGCGCAAGTACCTTTTCTTCCAGAGCAACTTTGAAGGGGGTTGAAGTTATAAATTTCACTTTTTCTGCCTTCCTTTTTCTTGTTTCTATTCTGCTTTTGGTACAATTTGGTATGGGTGATAATTCTTCCAAAACTCTGATTACGGCATTGTTATCTGGAGAAGTAGAAGTACATGGTGAGCTCTGAGAAATTGTTTCAGTCGGTGATGGTGGTGTCTTTTCATTGATATCGACGTGAACTTGAGCAACGACTGTAATGTCGTTCACACCAGAGAAAATCATATCTTCGGTAAGTTCATTGGCCGTGACTGCCTTTTCTGATGAAGGTCCAGCACGAATTGTTGCATCTTCAATAGTTGCATAATTAACATTGGAGACCGTATTCTGGAGCATACCATTACCAAAATTGTCAATAGCAGTATCAGGAATGTCAGTTATCATAGATGGGAGAAAGTCTAAGTCTGTAAATATATTTCTGTTCAAAGGATATATTCCGGTACACTTAAAACCATTTTGAGCAATGTCCAAACGAGCAGCACGGGAAAAAGGGCTGGCCACCAAAGCTGCTATATCATATTGCCCTATTCTTGCACGGGGATGTGCTCTCATGCATAATGAACCTGCATCATTATAAGCGGCTTTGAATCGTTTCATAAATGTTCTGTGTAGTGGTTGGATTTTGTGCGTCGTATGCGGTGGAGTGCTAGCATATGAATATGATTTTCATGGGCATACAAAAAAAATTACCTGGAGACCTTTACGACTTCCATGTCCGTCCCGAATTAAAAGAACAGGATTCGATTTAGTGGGCTGAGCCTATTTAGCAAAATTCTTTAGCCACTTTAGAAATACGGAAGTATCCAGCCAACCATTGGTCTGTACAACACCAACTGCCTCATGTGGTGCATTGAACATTAGCCTATCATTCATTCTCTGTCTCTTAAGTATAAGTAGCGGGGGAATATAAGTTCCGGTGACATTCATGCAAATCGTAACAGTGGCGTTTTGACCACTCTCGACGGACGCCGTTTTCCCAACTTGTTTCTTGCCCTTTTGAGAGAGAACTCTTTCATTTCTGTGAACACAGGAAGCACCGGTCTCATCAGCATTGTATATGCGTGATTGAGGAAATTGATGAACATTCACATATCAAAAAATAGATTAACCTGCGGTTTATTGAAACCAACATCCCTCGCCAAGCTGGTACCTTCTGGTGATCGCAAAGCGAGATCTGGGTGGCGCTTCAAAAATCCATAATAAAAATCTTTCCCCGCCATACCTCGTTGAACGTTGAACCTTTTTGCTGCGTCACTTATGCTATGATTTTCTTCAGTTACATATTTTACAGCTTGGATGAGGTTATTTTCGGTCCAAGAACCGCGGTTAGCCGCCCTGCCTTCAAACTTTGGTATTCTAAGATAAAAATATGGCCGCGATACCCGAAATTAGCTTGTCCCAGGCTACCCGAATCGCCAAAAATATTCGAGCGTGTGGTGAATCTATTCAACCCGAAATTAAGCCGATTTTCAAGCACCAATAAGTTATATAATCCCAAAATTATAACCTGCATGAAGTAGAGATATATTAACTTACCTGGTCAATTGATGATGTGCCTTAAAAACATAAACGAAATAAATAAAAAACTTGAAAAAACGCAAAAACTCCAATATCAATGCATTTGCTTCACTGCTCCTCATGAACAAAAAGCATAAAGTTTTTGTTTATGATGCGTTGTACGCTGAAAAACTAAAAGACTTAGTCTTCAATCACAAGAAGTTGTGTTCAACGTTTTTAATTATATTGGTAATAATTGTGATTTTCCATTTGCCGAAGTGAAAACCGAAGTTAGTAATGCTAGAGGAGTTTCTATCAGAACATTCGAATCTTTTGAGTAAAGAACACTACACTGTCTACAATACAATGTTATCCCACTGGTTGGGATATTGCGCGGCCGAATCACACTTCGGGTTGCGTTGCCGCTCACCAACTTAAAACGACTGAATTGTACATGCTTGAAACCTTCAGTAATTATGCCTTTTATTACCCGTAACTTACTATAATTTTTCCGTTAAAAAATATTCATTTGTGTTTAAAAAATTCTAATTATTTATAGAAAAAGTGACAAAATATATTGTGAAATTTGACTCTTTTTTTCGTCGGTTTTAGTGGGCTTTTCCAAAGGAAATTATATCTTCCTCGAGACTTTCCAATGTTGGTCGATTATATTAGAGCAAATTTGCGATTTTTGATAAAAAATCGAAGCTGGCCGACATCCGGTTTCGCCGTAAATGATATAGAAACTGGAAATTTAAATGAGACACTCTGTATATTTTTGCATTGTTGGACTCTGCGGCTTCAAATACGTACAACGCAATTGTCAAATTTCAATTTGGACGCCATTTTAATTTTTTTAATTGATTTTTTTTGGTTCATCCAAGGTGGTCATGACTTGCTTCAAATTACTTATAACTTAACCAAAGTTATGTAAAAAGTATTCATTTTGCCAATTATTTAATTTTATTCATTTAATTTAACACTACAGTCATAAAATGCAGTTTTTTTAACCAAAACTATGTTTTATTTATAAAACAGTTAATGGGCCACCCCGTATTTAAAATAGCTCATGTATATTTGAATTAAATGGTGTACATAACATTCACTTGTTTTCTTAAATCAAGTTAAATAATGTACTATTATTTAGTTTCCATAAACACAAAATGCTCCTGAAGCCGCCCCTGTCGAAATATCAAAGAAAAACAGTTGGTAAATAACTTTAATAACAAACTGACAAAACTCAACAACAAATTAGCAAATACCTTGAAAATACATATTTATAATACTTGTATTCAATAATAATACCTAATAACTGAACTTAATTAATTAGCTGTTCAAAATGCCCACCGTTCAGTTGTAGACAGAGTTTACGTCTTCTTATAAAATTTTCATTCACATTTTCCAGCATTTCTTGTGCAATACTGTCGAAAGCTCTCCTCACGCGGTCTTCTTGTTATAACTGGGGTAGCATACACGAAATTTTTAACGTATGCCCACACGAAAAAATCTAATATTGTTAGATCCAGTGATCTGGCAGACCACCTTATAAGTCCATTCGTACCTATCCAATTATTTCCAAATCTGTGACTTAGATATTCAGTAATCAATCGTGCATTGTGTGGCCCAGCTCCGTCTTGTTGATAATACATGTTAATCCTTTCGTTTAAAGGTAACTCGTCTATGAAATTTTCAATTTCATTCGTAAGGAGATGCAAATATATTTCGGCATTTAACGGCTCATCGAAAAAAATTGGACCAACAATCCTGTTATTTTTTTACCTGCCCAATCATTGAAACCAAAACGTTCTTGAAAATTTCCTTCTTTAATCAAATGCTAGTTTTGTTTAGCCCAATATCTACAGTTATTTTTGTTAAACATGCCATTATTAGTAAAACCACGTTCATCAGAAAATAATTTTTTTTTGTGAAAATTCCTATATTTATAATTTTCCAACACCCCTCCACAAAATTCCATTCTCCGCAGACCATCATCTTCGTATAAATGTTGATGAACTGCATACATGTAACTTTTAAATTTGTGTTTTTTTTATATTGCGCACAGACTGGTGTCTCATTCTAGCGTTAAGTGCCAATTTTCTGATAGATATAATGAGATAAATCCATAGCTCAAGAATTGAGAAAGTAAATAAGAAGTGGAAGAAAAGCTAAAAACCAAAAATTCTCAATTATTTTTTATTATATGTGTAGTTAAAAAATAGTCCTACACACACACGCACGCACGCACGCACCCACCCACCCACCCTTCCACCCACCCACCCACCTACCCACTCACCCAAGCACCCACCCACCCAAGCACACACCCACCCACCCACCCACAAACCCACCCACCCACCCCGCCACACACACACACAAACACGCGAACACGCAAACACGCAAACACGCAAACACGCAAACCCGCAAACACGCAAGCACGCAAGTACGCAAGCACGCAAACACGCAAACACGCAAACACGCAAACACGCAAACACGCAAACACGGAAAGACGGAAAGACGGAAAGACGCAAACACGCACGCACGCTCCCACCCACGCACGCACGCACCCACGCACACACGCACCCACGCACGCACCCACCCACCATTATTAATTTTATTATAATAGTATAAACTTGTAATCTCCAATAAATGGTCACCTCAAGCTTGTTCCATATTATCATTGGATATAAAACTTTTTTCCATTTAACGATGATACTATCTTCCTGTTGAATATGGTACTGCTTAATTTCCATAACTTCATCCAGCTTCACTAACTTGTGATAAATCTTCTTTTTGGTAAATACGTTGCACTTAGGTAGTATGCTCATATACTTTTGTAATTGCACCTTATTTTTCTTTGAATATTTAAATTTTGATTTAGATGTTTATTAAATTATCGGATTAGAATTATTTTTATTCTTTCATAAAGTCTTATATTTACTATCACTTTTATTTTAGATGCCGAATTGAAGTTACTTTTATTTTATAACCTCCATCACTTTCGAAAAAAATAAACATCACATCCAAGACATCAGAAGAAATTTTATTTACATAAAAAAAATTGCACATCAACCGATGTTGATACAAGATTTCGAAATGAAACAATACAATAATGTCGAAAATTTTCACCGGTAACCTTAATTTTAAGATTTGTTATTGGTTATATCGATTGTTTCTGAAATCTCAAACTCTATGTTGATCGCGGTTCACTTCCGACAATGTTAACGAAAATTTTTAACTTAAATGTAACGAATGCACTATAAGCACTATGATTTTTTAGTCACACAAAATTAAAATACAAAAGTAAGAGCTGTAAGAGAGCGAGAAATCAGGAGCAATTCGTTATATACTTTTCTCATGTATACCAAAGCTTTCAATTTTTTTTTTACATTACATACAAAAGATCCTTGCATTTGATTGGTCTAAACAAAAAAATTAAATTAACTAAAACATAAATTATGCCATAACTTTGTCAAATCAATTCGGATTTGCTTTTTAAATACATTTTTGAAATCAGGGCAAATTTTTGCATAAATAGATATCTCACATGCTATACTTCGCTTCATGAATTTACATTTTGACAATTTACTACCTAAAATTACTAAAATCTAACAAATTTTATATTTTACAACTAAGCTGAAGACATCTTCAGCTTCTGCATAAAAAACTATAAGAATACACTTATTTCTACCCATTTTTCATAGTTTTAACAAAATTTCTACTTCAATAGCTTAAATTTAAGTACATAACCCAATTTTTCTAAATTTATGTTTAAATTACATATTTAATGTTAAATTCTATGTGAAAATGAGGGAAACCTATTATTATACGCTTTTATAATTTATTCTGAACTTATCTTAACCTATATAAACTATAAATTTGAAAAATTCTATTGCACTTAACCTAACTTTATATAATTTAATTTTAACTTGCTTTTTAAACGTCTACATCGCTTGTAATGTTTATATAATATGTTCCTATATATGTCTCTAACACCATCACTGTTTTTCTGTACTCTATAGTTCCTAATTTTGTCTTTTCACACTTTCACAATGTTAGCATATTTAGTAAATTTTTGTACACAAATTTATATTTTATATTTATATTTATATTTATATTGTAAATATCACATTGCACAAATGTTGTTCAAGTTCTTAGCTATGTTTTTAAGTCACTATAACTTCTTATGCACTTTTGAAACACTTAGTTTGTGAATTACCAATATACTATCTTCGTACCATAACCCTTTTATAGTTCGCAGTGTTTTATGCATTGTACCTTTTACTATACATGTTCTACACATTAGAATTAATGTACTGCATGTAATCAATATCTGTTATGTATTCAAATTCTTAATTAAATTGATTTAAATGTGAAATTTCTTATTTAACTTAAACGAAACTGAACGTACACACTAATATGTATCGTGTTGACCTTTTTTACATGCTACTGCTATAACTCATTGTTTTTATGAATATAACATCATTGTGCAAACCCCATAAAGTCTGTTTTGTTGTATCACAATCTTATTTTTATACTCGTATACTATATTTTCTCATAATGAAGTGTTATAACTTCTTCGACTTTATATGAACTCACATACTATATATTATTTGAGCTCGATAAAACTCTACCCCTCTATTATGCCTATTTACAACCATCGCAATATATATATATATATATATATATATATATATATATATATATATATATATATATATATATATATATATATATATATATATATATATATATATATATATATATATATATATATATATAGTAATACGGACTTACGCGATAGGTGGGTCCGAGCGATTGCCGTGTAAGTCGAATTCGCGTAAGTCGGGGTTCAACTTTGCATATAAATACATATAAAGTATGTTTAATCGGGACCAGAGTCTAAAGAAAACAATAATTTAGAAGAAAAATGTTTAGTAAAATGTAAGATAATAAATCAATTTACATTGTCATGAATAAAGTAACCTAAACTGAAGTTATTTTGATGTCGAAGGCTTCATATATTCTAACAATGTTGCCTGACGAGTTAAGTTTTTCTTCTTCTCACGCAAAATTTTCTCGTAGCATACCAGTAAATTTGTTATTCCCCGTTTTGTAGTAGAAACGCGTTCGTCATTAGAATCTATTTTTTCTAAAATTTGTAACCCCTTTTCAATTGAATTGAGGCCTTCTGTTAAGTTTGCAATTGTCATTTGATTTTCCGATTCAACTGAGTCTAGCGAATCAGTTTGTTCAATGTCTTGCTCATGCTTACGCATTTCTATAAGCTCGTCAATTGTTAGCTCTTGATTGTGTGAATCTAGCAATTCTTGAACATCATCATCATCGACCTCTAAATTTAATTGTTTGGCGATATCGACCACTTCTTCTATTATGCTATCGATTTGTTCAGGATCTGAAACTGATTCTCCATGGGTTTCAGTGGTGAAAAAAAAATGGACAGTTTTTTCCAGACGCCATTCAAAGTTTTTTGTGAAACCTCATTCCAAGATTGTCCAATAATTCTTACAGCATCTAAAACATTGAATTGCTTCCAAAAGTCTTTAACAAAAAGCTCATTGTTTTGTCTCATAGCTTCATGTAGATGTGCAAATGATCGCCTTGTGTAGTAAGCTTTAAATGTTTTAATGACTCCCTGGTCCATTGGTTGAAGCAAGCTGGTAGTGTTGGGGGCAAAAATATAACTTCCACTCGTGGATCGAAATTAGAGTTGTGGGAGGATGACCTGGTACATTGTCAATTAGTAGCATCACTTTAAATGGGATTTCTTTTAATTGGCAGTAACGTTCGACTTCAGGAATAAAATGATGGCCAAACCAGTCTTCAAAAAGAGAAGCTGTCACCCAAGCTTTCGCATTAGACTTCCAAATGACAGGCAAACCAGCTTTGGATTTATTTTTTAAGGCTCTTGGATTTTCTGAGCGATAAACTAAGAGAGGCTTCAATTTACAATCTCCAGCTGCATTCGCACTAACCATCACTGTCAATCGATCCTTGGCGGCTTTAAAACCTGGAAAAGTTTTCTCTTCGCGCGCAATAAAAGTTCTTTTAGGTATTTTCTTCCAAAAAAGACCGGTTTCATCTACGTTGAAAATGGTTCGGCTAGTGTAGCCACCTTCGTCTATCATTGTTTTGAGTTTTTCTGGATAGAGAGATGCAGCTTCTTTATCAGCGCTTGCCGCTTCTCCACTCTCTGCGATGCTATGCCAATTACAACGACTCTTAAATCGGCTGAACCAGCCGTTACTAGCTTTAAACACTTCACGTTTAGCCGCCTCCCCAGCGTCTTCTTTTAGTTTTCCAAAAATCTGCTTTGCTTGAAAGCACACTGTATTTTGATCAACAGGACAATTTTTTCACTTTACTTGATTATCACACCATGACTGTAACAATGTTTCCATCTGTGCGATAATACCGTGACGCTTACGGATGATACTTGAATTCAAAGATTGAGAGTCTTTCAAGCGTTCATAATTTTTCTTTACCTCTTATAACGGTACGGACTGTTGATTCCGGTAGGTCAAATTTCTTTGCCAATTCACAAATTTTAATTTTTGCTTCAAAGTCTTTAATTATATTCAGTTTACACTCAAAGACAGTGTTTTCTTTTCTTGTTAGGCTCAAATGACTCATTTTTTGTTCTTTTACATGACATAATTAGAGATTATAAGTAAAACGCACTGCGCACGTAAAACAATTCCACGCGGAACACGTTCAAACCTGTCGCAAACTGAACACTGAGAGCGCGGAGCGAGAGAGCCGATGCGCGCAACAATCAAAACGAAAAACCGCGTATCTCCGAATTCGCGTAAGTCGGGGTATTACTATATATATATATATATATATATATATATATATATATATATATATATATTGGTTTTGAGCTTTTCTTCCACTTCTTCTCTAGTAGGATCCAGTTCAATCGAAGCCAAAACATCTATTTCTGTGTTTTCACTTATAATAAATTGTTCATCGATTTCAGGATGACGAGTTTTTCGCAGTTGTTCTATCTTTGAAAAATGGCGCCTGTTTGGACGTCTCCTTTCGGGAAATCGTTCTGCATACAAAAATTCAACTTGAACAGCATTTTTTCGACATTCCCCGTATATCAACCTTCTCATTTTGGGAGTAGTGAAAAATATTTGCCATTTTTGTGGTAAATATTTGTTAATTAATAAACTGGAAAATAAACAATATGCAGCTGTCAAACACACTTATTATTTTTTTATTGTTGACAGTTCATTAAAGTCAAAGCGTACGTGATTAATTTTTCCCGAAAAAATTCCTAGTAAACCAACAGAAAAAAACCCAAGCAGAAATAAAAGATTTTGAAGAATAAAATACAAAGTTAGTGCATTTACTGATTGTAACGTAAAAAGATGGATAAAAATAAATTATTACTAAAATGTTCAAACACATTTTATATAAATTTGGTACAATAACTACAAAAAAAGTTGGAAAACCTGTATAAACATTTTATTGGGAGGATAGGAATTGGTCTACACTCTATAGAGATTTGTCAGTTTTGTTATTGAAGTTACTTACCAACTGTTTTTCTTTGATATTTCGACAGGGGCGGCTTCATGAGCATTTTGTGTATATGGAAACTAAATAATAGTACATTATTTAACTTTATTTAAGAAAAACAAGTGAATGTTATGTACACCCTTCAATTCGAATTTACATGAGCTATTTTAAATATGGGGTGGCCCATTCACTTTTTTATAAATAAAACATAGTTTTGTTTAAAAAACTGCATTTTATGATTTTAGTGTTAAATTAAATGAATAAACTTAAATCATTGGCACAATGAATACTTTTTACATACCTTTGGTTAAGTTATTAATTTGAAGCAAGTTAGGACTACCTTGGATGAACAAAAAAAAATCAATTAAAAAAATTAAAATGGCGTCCAAATTGATATTTGACAATTGCGTTGTACGTATTTGAAGCCGCAGAGTCCAAAAATATACAGGCTGTCCCATTTAAATTTCCAGTTTCTATATCATTTACGGCGAAACCGGATGTCGGCCTCACTGGATTTTTTTATCAAAAAATCGCAAATTTATAATTATACAACTTTCCTTGGAAAAACCCTCTAAAACCGACGAAAAAAGAGTCAAATTTCACAATATATTTTGTCACTTTTTTTATAAATAATTAGAATTTTTTGAACACAAATGAATATTTTTTAACGGAAAAATTATAGTGAGTTACGGGTAATAAAAGGCATAATTACTGAAGGTTTCAAGCACCTACAAGTCAGTCGTTTTAAGTTGGCGAGCGGCGGCGCAACTGAAGTTTGGTTCGGTCGCGCGATATCCCAACCAGTGGCATAACATCGCATTGTAATTAGTGATGGTAGGCGGTGTCGATTGAAGCTCCTTCTAGCGACAAGAAATTGACCCACTTTTACAGACATTATCCCTGTTTTTCCCGTCAAAACAAAAAATGCCATAAATTCTAATTTTCTTTATTTGAAACAAATTAATTTATAATATAAACAAAAATTAAATAGGTATATTTACATGTAAATATATGTATTATTTAAAATTAATTAAATTACTTTAAATTAATTTTAGTTTGTTTTTGTTTTATATTTTTTTATTTAAATGCCGATTGAATGATGCATACAGAGTTTAAAGACGTTTCGCCCATTTTGTTGCGTTTTTTTGTCTTAACATCATTGACCACGGAAAAAATTCTTTCGCACTAAGCGTTTGAATATCTTAAAGTCAAAACTTTTAAGGTTAATTTGGAAATGTTGTTAACTTTCTACTCATCAGTAAAATGCTGAATGTTACTTCATTTTAACCAAAATTGCGACAGACTCAAATTTTCAAATTCCTGCATTTCTTCAGTAGTATAAAAATTGGTAAACTTCTCCATTTATTAATGCAAGCAGTTCTGTCAATTACTGTTATTGTATTAAATTGTTTGTATAACATGGGTAGTTCCACCAAATGTAGTTTTCTACTTCTGCTGAAGGCATTTTTTGGAAGAATAAATTCAAATTCCAAAAATAAAAGATCATTAACAGGTAATCTTTTAAACACTTCCTCTGCAGCTGTAGTATAAGAATTTAAAATTTTGATTTGTGTTTGTCTGTATGCATTTAATTATTGAAAAATAACACGTGAATCAGCTCCAATAAATATATTTTCAAGTTGTAGATAATTAGAGGGTTGCAAAATATTTCGTGTTATATTATCTGTTAATTTTTCAGGTTTTACAAAATTTTGACAAAATTGCAATAGCAAACGTTGAACTGATTTAAAAATTTAATGCATATTTTAAGAATTCCATGTAACAATGTATCTCAGGATTTTTTAATATCTGTAATATTGAATTCGCACTGTTTAGTAATTTCAAAGAAGGACGTTATAATTTTCCAATTAATTAATATGCGTTCAACACACTGATGCCTGGATAACTGTCGCGTTTCCGAAAGTTTTAGTATCTTATAATGCTGCCCCAATATATGTTTAGACTTCTCTTATGAGATCCTCTAAATCATTTGTAAGGGCTTCACAAGCCTTATTGGCGACTAAAGCTACAGAATGGCAAATGCAACGCAATAGAATGACATGAGGGACATCAGACCTCAGTGTTGAAGAAATAAAGAATTTTGTTTGCCTACCATTACTGCAGCTCCATCAGAAACCGATCCTGTAATGTTTGTCAACGGTATATTTTTTTTTTGCAAAAAAATGTTTAACAGTCTTGTATATTTTTTCGGCTGTTCCGTCCTTGGCATCTATATGTATAAGTTCCAATAATCTACATTCCAGGCAGTTCGTAATTGAATATACAAATTGTACCACAGTAGTAAACAGGCACCTTCCGCCGCCATCTTGGATTTTCTGGGGAAACCCACCATTTCACTTTTGTATACGCCTACGCGTGAGACCGTATTTTCCACCCCTATGGTTTCTTTTCGGAGGTCTTTTACTCGCTTACTTGAGGGTCGTATTTTTTCACCCTTATTTTTTATGGTTTCTTTTCAGGCCTTTTCAATAATTATTTTGTTTTACTCGCCACGTGTTGGACGTGTTTTTCATTTTTTATGGTTTCTTTTCGGTCAGCTCTTGATGGACTTTTCAACCCTAATTAGAGTCTTTTGACAGCAATTTTTTGGACTTGCTCACGTGACAGATGTATTGGTCTTGACCTGGAGTTGGTCTTAGGGTTATTTTTGATGGACAGCTTTAACTAATTAAGATCCTTTTGGTTGTATTAAGATCAGTACCCTGGAGGTTAGGCAAAACACGCATACAATGTTGGAATTGCATATTACCCTAATAAGATATTATTAAAATTATCGATCCTATTGTATTAAAATGGTCATATGCTTGGGTACGTTCGGATGATCTTTTACCTATACGAAATTTATTTATACGTTGTATTTCTAATAAGGAGGTTCTTCTAAGACACGTGTACTTCGAACTTGTCTCGGACCTTCGTGGCTGAGATGGTATGGAACCAACCTTATAAGACAAGTGTAGAGCTTAGCTATCGTGGTTGGTCAATTGTATGCGGTTCTAACTTAATCTTACATGTAGGCCTGGTCATACAAAATTGTATTCTAATAACGTCCCTAGCCTTGTAAGACAAGACTTGTATCAGGTCTGCCCTTCGAGTTAAAATTGATTTTAGTGCCATCTAGTGGCGTATAGACTAATGAACATTTTCTATAATAGAAGTTGATAATGCACACCTCCCTCTCTTTCGGCTCTTTCTCACACACACAAACAAATCAATTAATTAATTAATCAATCAATCTCAAACAAATCATGCTCGATCAAATCAACCAGATCAATCTCAATCAATCAACCGAAATTATGTCTTACAGTTTGCGGAAACCAGATTACAATTCAAAACTGAATACATTAAAGTCTAATTAAATATGACGTGAAAAAAGAATTTGACTCGCAACATATTTTTGAACGGTTTCGATTGGCTTTACCAGAATCGGCACTAGCCAAACACAGCCGTGGTGTTATACAATTGAAACATGAAGCTGAAGAAGAAAATTCATTGAAACTCTTCTCTCAGAAGAATCAATAAACATTCGCTCTGTATGTGATTATAGTCAAAATAGCATTTTGATGCATGAAATCAGCATGGTACATATTGAAGATCCACTACAGTGCTGCAGAAATTTTTACGTTCAACAAGTGGTCATTATGAATAGTTTTAGTGTGGTGAGATGACAGTAAATAATAAATG
>JARFJB010001158.1:32500-40331 GCA_036346205.1 Vesta saturnalis | reverse complement strand
AGACACAGACACAGACACAGACACAGACACAGACACAGACACAGACACAGACACAGACACAGAACAGACACAGACACAGACACAGACACAGACACAGACACAGACAAGACACAGACACAGACACAGACACAGACACAGACACAGACACAGACACAGACACAGAACAGACACAGACACAGACAGACACAGAACACAGACACAGACACAGACACAGAACACAGACACAGACAAGAACAGAAGACACAGAAAAACAGAACGACAAGAACAGAACAGAAAGAAAAACAAGACAAGAAACAGAGAGAACAGACAAGAACAGAACGAAGAAAGACAAGAACAGAACAGAAGAACAGAGAACGAGAGAGAACGAGAACGAGAACGAAGAGAAACGAGAGAGAACGAGAGAACGAAGAGAACGAAGAGAACGAAGAACACGAAAGAACAGGACAAACAAGAAAGAGGAAGAACGAGGAGAACAGGAACAGAGAACGAGAAAGAGAGAAGAACGAAGAGAACGAGAGAGAACGAGGAAAGAGAGAACGAAGAGGAACGAGAACGAGGAGAACGAAGAGAGGAACGAGAGAACGAAGAGAACGAGAGGAAACGAAAAACGAGGAGAAACGAGAGAGACGAAGGAACGAGGAGAACGAGGAGAGAACGAAAGGAACGAGAGGAACGAGAGAGAACGAGAGAGGAACGAGAAGAGAGAACGAAGGAACGAGGAGAACAGGAGAGAACGAAGACGAGGAAGAGAGAAACGAAAACGAGAGGAACGAGGAAACGAGAGAGGAACGAAGAACGAAGAGAAAGAGAGAACGGAGAGAACGAGGAGAAACGAGGAGAGAACGAAGGAACGAGGAGAAGAGAACGAAGAGAACGAGAGAGAACGAGGAGAAGAACGAGGAAGACAGAGAGAGAGGAACGAGAGAACGAGAGACGAAGAGACGAGAGAACGAGAGAGAACGAGAGAACGAGGAGAACGAGAGAGAACGAAGAGAACGAGAGAAGAGGAGACGAGGAGACGAGAGAACGAGAGAGAACGAGAGAGAACGAGAGAGGAGAGGAAAGAACGAGAAACGAGAGACAGAGGAGAACGAGACGAAGAACGAAGAAACGAGAGAACGAGAAGAACGAGAGAGAACAGGAACAGAGAAACGAGAGAGAACGAGAGAGAACGAGAGAACGAAGAGAACGAGAGAGAACGAAAGAGAAACAGAGAACGAAGAGAACGAGAAACAGAGAGAGAACGAGAGAACAAGAGAACGAGAGAGAGAAGACAGAGAACGAGAGAGACGAAGAGAAGAGAGACGAACGAGAGAGAACGAGAGAGAAGAGAGAGCAGAGACAGAGACAGGACAGAGACAGAGACAGAGAGAATCATTTTGTTTATAGACTCCAAATCCAGTCTTAATTCATGCGGCAGCTTTGCGCGTTTTCGTTTTGTGTGTTTTCGTTTTTCGTGTTTGTGCGTTTGTATGTTTGCGGTTTTCGTGTTTGAGAATTTTGTGTTTACGATTTTTCGTGTTTGCGTTTTTCGTACTCTGCGCGTTTGTGTGTTTGTTATTTTTCGTGTTTGCGAATTTCGTTTTCGTTTTGTGTTTGTGTGTTTGAATGTGTTTGAATTTTCGTTTTCGTGTTTGCAATTTTCGTGTTTGTGTGTTTGTATTGCGCTTGGCTGGTACTTGTAATTGTTCCTGTGCTTGTGTTTGTGCATTCCTGATTCTTGGGCTTGTAATTGTTCCTGTGATTGTGTTTATGTTTTCTCGTGCTCATTGGTTGTGTCTGTGTTTAAATAACTTTCACAGGAGACAATTTAGAATACAATCTCCGATACTGGACCAACTAGTCTGACCCAGACCAAATCCGATCTCAAGGCTAAAATACGATTTACATGGACATTAAACTATGCGAAAATGGCATTATAAAAATACTTTGTTATACATTATTGATATTAAGTTTCTTGTTGTACATGAGATTAATTTGGTAGTGATTACCTTGAGCGACAACTAGATTTAATTATGACCCATAATTAAAGCAAAAGGATTACACATTGTGACTCATATTTAAAACCAAAATATATTGTATGTAAATAATACGTATTAAAAAGGTAAATAAATAAAAGCGACATTCCTTAATTTTCGATAATTACTATTGCTGTAAGCAGGTTAATCAATTAGTTAATTAACATTTTATTTTTAAATCAATTTCATTTTAAAATATATTCAAATGAATTTTCACCACAAGAGGACCACAATCTAGATATGGGATTAAAAGGAACCTAATAATGATTTTAATAATAACAACAATTATGCAATCTCATTTGATAAAATTCAATTCATATTAAATAGTCGCTAAACCGTACATTCACATTGTATGACAACAACAGGGTAATTAGCTATTATGCAATGCCATTAACTGTTTATTATCGTTATAGAATGTAATAGTGTATTTTAAAATCAAACGTATACGTTATCTTTACCTTGATTAGCTTTTAATACTAAAATATCCTACCGTTTATTAACCCTTAAAATAGGTAAAAAACGATCCTACGTGCGCATGCATTTCCTATCCTTTAGGGCTGCCAAAAGGGCTCTTAAATACAAACAAAAGGTTGAAAATACTGTCAGGGTTGAAATGTACGTCCTCCAGGCGGTCTTGTGACGTCAAAATCCAAAGCAGTGTTACATATGTTTAGGTGACAATTTTAACCGGGTCATAAGTTTATAAAAATAAGGGATGAAATACCGTCCTATACGTAAGCAGTAAAAATAATTAGGGATAAAGAAAGGTTGAAAATACGGTCCAACGTGGTGTATGTAAAATAATTAGGGTTGAAAAATTGAAAATACGGTCTCACACGAGGTATATAAAAATAATTAGGGATGAAAAATGAAAATACGGTCTCACACGCGAGTGTGTAAAATAGGGATGAAAATCCGGTCTCACACGAGGGTATATAAAAAATAGGGTGAAAATGCGGTCTCACGTGGATGTGCAAAATAAGGGTGAAAAACCGTCCTACACGTAAGCGTGTAAAAATAAGGTGGAAAATCCGGTCCCACGTGGCATAAAAAAGTGAAAGGTGCTACTGTAGGAGTAAATGTGTTAAGGTGCCCGGTACTAATTAACGATGAAACTAGCTTTTTAAAAACTTAGACTAATGGAACCATTCAATTTCTTGCTGTTTTTATTTTCTCAAGTATAACAGTTTTGTTAAAACTTCTAAATGCAATGTTACGAAAATTTAAAAAGAGTTATTTTGGCTAAGTTTCATTGAAAATGTAAAACAGCGACTATTCGATACTGAAATTAACGTTTCTTTTAGAGTGTAAGTGAAATATGTGAAATGTATTGAACTTACGCAAATAATTGGAGTCTATTTACAACCATTACTTAGAAACCTTTGTTTAGATCCTAAATGCATTTGGTAACTTTTCTTAACATTGTTATAAAAAATTGCGAAATAATATTGCGCGTGCTCAATAATGAAAACTGTAAAAACAACTTAACTAATTTTTAAAACATCCTAAGCAATAAATGAAAAAAATCTAAAAGATAGGTATGGATTCATAAAAAATCAAATTTAATATTCTTAAATACGAATATTTGGAACATGAAAATGCTTTCAGTAAACACCGTTTAATTATAAATTTAATCAGCAAATGTAATGTTGAACCAAATCCTTTTAAGTTTGTGGCTGCGATAGTGATGACAATGTTTCTTCTTCACAGTATGAATGCTTTTGTTTTGTAAATTTACTGAATTCTATATCATTTTTAAATTTATCTGTCCAATAAAATGTTTCATTGTTTTTAATATACCACTAAAATCACGACCTTTTCTAAATTTGTTTACCAATGGTCAATTCTCACCAATCGGATTTAAAGTATAACTTTGATCGGATTCTGTAGGAAATTGTCCTCATCCGACGAACCATAATCTGATAACATCTTGCTTTGTCTCTTCAGATTGCTCTATTTTCCATCTTTTAAAGCATACCTTTCTTTGTGAATTACGGTTTAAAATATTTTTTATATCCATTTTAGAATTTATGCCAATGGTCAATTTGGGGTCCCATAAAACTCACAGCTCAATCAGTGGTTTTAGTAGATGGTTTTGTCAGATAACTGAGGATGTATATGTTATTTTGACACTTGATAAGTTCCATATTAATATAGAATTACCATCGTATTTATTTGGCCCTTTCAAATTACCAAAGAAGTTTCTTGCAGACCATTCCTCTAGGACAGTGAAATGTTCTTTATATCTTATTCGACAGGAAGGCTGGCCTTTCCAACTACTTTGATTTCAGGGGTCACTGCATAAAGGTTTCATTAATTTAGAGGCTTTCTGGTTTATCAAAAGATATGTGTTACTTCAAATAGGTTAAAATATTTTATTAATGACAAACGATCTGTAGCCTTGCTTTGCAATACACCAATTTTGGGACTCTTGTGTAAAAAAAATAACTCCTCACAAATTATTATGTGTCTTCACCTCAATTGGGTAATGGTGAAAGTGAACGTAAGTTGTAAATTATACATGTACTCTAATGATGAATTGTATATGAATGACTTCATCTACATTTTGCCAGCCTGATATTTTAATTTGTAATTTTAATTCACTCATTACCTGATATTGTTTCTTACCAATGTTAGTCTATCGTTTTATTCGTCAAGTTTGTATTTCATGGTATTATAAGTTTTGACGATGGACTTAAATGTACATATCCTTTATTTATAATTTCAGATTGAAGACAAGTAGTCCCAATAGGGTAAATGTGACTCAGGTGTGTTTTGCATCATTTAATAATCTATTATTAGCGTAGTGAGCATTTTGTGCAGTACAGCACAATGTAGCTACCCAAATAAAGGGCAGGTTTATTTGATACCTACCTATAATGTTTTGATTTTAGATTTTTTTACTTTAGTATACGAGGAGTTACAACCACCTATTTCGTCAGACACTTGGTACAAGCAATATTGTTTGTTTTATTATTTAATTCTTACTATCTACTTTTATCTGATTTTTAGATATCCATTCCGTGCCAATCCAACAGCCAATTTAATAGAAGAATGATAAGTCTAAAATAATAAATGTATCTTGTTTCATCAGATATTTTTGTTCTACTAGTATGCAGTAATAACTATTCTTTGCATCAAATAAATTCATTGTTAATTTGCATCTGCTTGCGGTTATTTAGAGATATAGAGAATCAACAAACAAAAATGTTTCACTCTCATATTCATTTACAAAATGTTTAATTTAACGATTGGTTTGATCTAACATTCAAGTCTTTGGCTTTCTTATATTACTACATAGCATCTAGTACCAACAAATAAAGAAATAAATGTTGCTACCATTTTCATTCAACAAATTAAGATGGTTACTTTATTCTTTCATCATATTGATTTTTATATCATTGTTCTTACAATGTGTGTTAATTCAGATGTTATTGCATTATTTAGATAGACTCAGTTGATGAAAATTGGACCATCATTAATTTAAGCTGGCGTAAAGATGCAGATTGAAAGCAGCCTGAAGTGACAAGCATGGTACTAAAAATTTAAAAATTGGACAGAATTCAATACTTTCCAATCAATAGTCTGCGACTTAAAACTTATGGAATCGAAAATTAAAGAAATGAAGATTTCAAAATTTGTTGGTAGCTATGAAAAAAAATGATATTGTTTCACATTTTGTTTTTAACAGTTTTTAACACGTTGGTGGAACATGTACAAAGGATTTAATATGCGTTGTTTAAACAATATTTACAATAATTTAGCTGAGCAAAGTTCATGAAAGAATATAAAAATTTCAGTAGAAGATTTGTGCATTACGATGTCTCTATGGTAAGTTCTTTATAATGCATTATGTTATGAGAAGTAAGTAAAACATAATTATAGATGCAGTTAATGATACTATCCATGTACATTGAAGGAGTTTGAAATTTTTGAAAGACTTTAGACATGCAAGCAAGACAAAGAGAGAACTAAAGCAGAAACAATAATATTAATTCTTCTTATGCAAGTGTAACTGCTGTGCTTCAATATATGAGTTGTTGTGTATACATTATGCGTTATTATTTCATCCCATTGATTGCTTTACAATTTTATTGAACTGTGAGTTTACCATAATTACTATATGTGGAGATTCACAAGGTGGATCAAGTCCCATTTTTATCTCTGTTCAATTGTCCTTTCATTATTTTTAAAACGTCAAAAATCTACTAAACATTTTAACGAATAAAGCCTGTCCGGTAGAACTGAACGGGTATCGGATTAACAAGGAGGATTGTCAATATATGGTTCTATTGTGCTTGAAACCGCCTTAATGCTTTGCTGTCTCGTACTTATTGTACGTGACAAAGAAAGATGGATATATTATGAATAATGCCTCTATTTCTGCCGAACAAAAGCGTTTGCAACTTTCACACATAATGACAAGGCAATAAGAATCAGATGCAGGTAGAATAGAAATTCAATAGGTATAATAAAATGCCAGTGGTTCTCAACACTGCTTTAACATTACATTTAAAATTTATGGAAGAATGCAAGTTTTTATAATAAACATTTATAAAAGCCATTCATAATAATGAATATTCGATTAAGTATAGGTATTTCAATTTACATTTAGAAAGTTCATTGTATACCTAAGTATGGTAATGACGTTTTAGTGTACTCAATTACAAAAGAATCCAAATAAATATGCAATACTGTAACAATAAGTAATTAATAATAGATTATTATACCATTTAGTAGGTACATAGTATAAATAAAACAACTGCAATATCTATATTATCATTATTCTTTGAGTAAGCGTTTATATAAACCAACCATTAATATAATGCCGAAAAGTTGAGTAAAGAAATTCGAATTAGTTTTAAATACAGTCGATTATTTTAAAGAAGAAAAGAAATGGTGGTCACTATTATCTACATTTAATGTAATTGTAATCGATTATTATTTTTATTATACAAAAGTTGCATTTCTTCCAAATTATATAATGTTAAAGCAGTGTTGAGAACCACTGGCATTTTATTATACCTATTGAATTTCTATTCTACCTGCATCTGATTCTTATTGCCTTGTCATTATGTGTGAAAGTTGCAAACGCTTTTGTTCGGCAGAAATAGAGGCATTATTCATAATATATCCATCTTTCTTTGTCACGTACAATAAGTACGAGACAGCAAAGATAAGGCGGTTTCAAGCACAATAGAACCATATATTGACAATCCTCCTTGTTAATCCGATACCCGTTCAGTTCTACCGGACAGGCTATAGTGATCTTTCATATAAATATTTATATAGTCAATTAATATTAAATCTAATTGCCTTCTGCCAGAAGAGGGAAGATTGTTTTAAAAATCCATACACCTATGTTGAGAACAGAATGACCATAACTTAATTTGAAATTGACAAACTGTGTAGTGATTTTTATTTTGTTATTGTATAAATACGTCAAAACGGATTTTTGCGGCGGTTTTGCTTTCTCATACACTTACGTACAAAGCGACGGATAAGTAAAAGTTTAAATTTTCAAAAAATTTTTTGAATTTCTCTGTTTTATATCCTAAATATTACAAAAGAAAATTCGTGTGTGGGATATCTTTTGAACCATTAAAGCTATCCATATGAAATTTAGTAGGTAATGTAGGTCAAGTATGTTAACAGGCAAAATCAAACCAGTTGCGGTACATTGTTATTTGAAAATGAAAAACATTCATTACTTCAAATTTTAAAAGTTACAAAATTAAAAAACCAAACATCCTCTATTTCTATTATATAGTTTAAAAAATCAGTTTTTGGCGGTTTTTAAGATCGCCAAGTAC
>JARFJB010001158.1:0-27500 GCA_036346205.1 Vesta saturnalis | reverse complement strand
TCTACTTCAAAAGATCTTGACTAATTCTGTTCTTTAGAGTTGTGCCATAATGGTAAATTATAACCACCTGCTATAGAAAGCTTTTGCAAATTTAAAGCATAGCAGAAAACTCGGAACAGTAATCCATATTTCGTCACCATTCGTGACACTTACTCTTTTACGGTATTATGAGCTCCTAAAAATGATCAGTATTTATACATTTTTTTGACGGAATGTCTCAATTTTTATCACTACAAACGGAACTACGGGAAATCGATGCTAAAGGTATCACGCTGATTAAGCTGGCGCGGTAGTATATGCAGACCTGGAAAAATCGTTTAATTTGGTGTCTGTTTTATGTTTTAATTCTCATTGCACATGTAAGTCTTGAGTAGATCAACCGGTCGTTTTAATTATTACTACCCTATCCTGCACGGCGTTGCCCGTGACGAATTCAATACCCGTGGATTAACCCACTTTGAAACTCCCTTAAAAGTTAACACTAAGCTACATATATTCTTAATACAGTTATGTTTGTTATTTTGATCAAATATAAAATATAGCGGATACCCTGCTAAAAAAAGAAATGCATTTTTTTTGGAAAAAACGAAATATTGTTTATTTATTTATTAACTGTCAGGGTATACGTATTGGTTAGGTTTTTATCTATTTAGTTAGATTCCGAATCCTTTCTTTTCTTTTCTTTCAATTTTAGTTTAAGAGCTGACTATAGATAATCAATATTTTGCTTGAATAGGTCGCACTGTATGTAAAGGAATCTTAGGAATGTGCAATTGTGCATTATCTTTACTCATTGTAGATAGGAGTTACGTATTTTTTTGGGTGTAGTTACGTAATTTCATTAATAAAAATCAGTGTAGTTTTTGGGATTTTGAATACAATTTTCAGGTTAATGCCCGAATCATATTTGGGATGTTATTAAGATAAATTCGTTTGATTTTGTTACATAGTTTCATTACAAAGAAGTGTTGTCGCGTTGGTGCCGTACTGTCGCATCCGTGCAGAGGACCAGTTTGAGAGTCGGAATGATGGTTTCCATCCATATAAGTACTATGCACTTTTGCAATAACATATCTGTGTCGTGTCGAAGGGAAATGAAGATGTAGCACTTCCTACGCCTTCAGTCGAGCTACCATCGTATATTTAGGGGCGTGGAAATTTTAAAGTTCAAATGGTTGATTGGTTTGTTTAATTGAATTTGTATGGAGGGGAACGTTTTTTAATATGGCGAAAAAGTGAGTTTGAAAGGAAAAGCACTCTTCCCTAAGCTTTTGACGCGTGGAGTCGTGTGTGTGGAAAGTCGTTCGAACTAGCGGAATTTGGGGTTTCATAATTGTGCGCGCTCTTGAAATTTCTTTAAGTAGTGTTGAAGACTTGCAAGATTAGTCGAATAAAACCAAGTTTGGGATATTTTGTGAAGTAACATTCAACCGGGCTCGTTAATTAATTCAATTTATTGGAGAATAACGGCATCTTCTAGTGCATTTATGATAGAAATTTGGGTTCGTGTTTTTTTTGTAGTGCGAACCCGAGGACTATTGAGTTTCGTGATTAACGAGATATAATTAGAGAACCTTTCCTAAAAGTTAAGTGTACGTAGTGAACGAACACCCAACCACACCAACCGATTCAGATTGTTTTGTTTGTAATTAAACTTACTAATTTAAGTTGTGTAAAACAATTTGCTGAGTGTTTTCTTAGTCGAACCTTAACATCTTTGAGTTAAAAGAAATTATTAAAGTGATCTAATTTAGTTACTACTGCTTCAATAAGTTACGAGACATTATTGGTGTCAATTCTGGAGAATTTTGTAAATTAATTTAAAACCAAGTTGAATACGCGGTAGCGATCTACTGCGTCATCAAGGAGTAACGCCGAAGACCGTGGGCCCGCTCGAGCCTTACACGACGCTTTCGTGGAGCAAGGATCATCTCCTAGTTGCCTGTGTGACCTAGGTAATTCAATTTATATTCTGTTTGTTGGTCTTGCGACCTATGAAAATAAAATTTTGTTGTGTTTTATGTGGAATATTTTATGCAATGTGTGTTAACGGAGGAACCTGTTGGAAGTAATTATTATTTAATTTAGTGTGTCATTTTGTTAACGTTCACGGACAGTTTCCTTTGTCTATTTAGAAGCTATTTAAGGTATTTATGATACTGTTAATATTTTATGCATGGAGGTAAATAAAATCTTACCTTAATTCCTTTATGGAAGATTTGCGTACGGACGTAATTCATTCAGGTCTATAGAAATTTTTAGGATACTATTTAGCTTAAGATAGTTTTGCTACTGGCCAGAATTCAATAAGGTAAAAGGTTAAGAGTAGACGATTATCGTTTTATCCAAATTGACATGCTGTTCAAATTTTAATTGTTTTATTTTGAGTTAATAGATCTTAGTTACTGTTTTGGAGTGATTATTTTAATATTAAGCCTTGGCAAAGGGTGATGATATATTGCTCAAATAGGAAGCGTCGCCGAGTTTTAATGAGAGAAGTTTAAAGTTTTTTTTTGTTTTTTTGTTTTGTTATAAAGATTAAGTGAACGTAACGTAGCTTACCAGTTTAGATTTGTTTAAGGAAGATTAGAAAGTTAACGTAGTGGGAACCTTAGTGATTTGTATTGAGTATTGAATTTGAATATTGCTGCACGATGGTAAATTTATCAGATTAAGGTCCAGATCTGAAGTCTTTCAGGTGAAGCAGCATTGCGGACACCTTGATCTATTAGCGTTACGATTTGGTAAGTGGGGTAAGTTGGGTATTCGGACCACCACGTACCGTCTTTATTTGGCGTTTTAAAACACCCTGGTGTGTTCGTTTAGAATATCCTGGCACCTACCGGAACCTATTGCGACATTTCCCCGATTTCGACCTTGGTAGATGGCGTATCCTACGGAGAACAAACTGCTTTTCCCGACAGACCCTCACCCGTACGCCGAGCTAGCCGTGAAAAAACCAGGTTTATCTGTCACCTTGTCCTAGCGAGCATTTTTACCGTAACATAACTTTGGTCTAAAACCATGTTCGCATTATTGCCTTTCTAATGAAACCTAGCCGTACCCGGTGCGCGTTGCTGCATCGAAAGATTATGAGGGCACTTGGTGGCCGATATTTAAAAAAATGTTATGCTAGA
This sequence comes from Vesta saturnalis, assembly GCA_036346205.1. NCBI lineage: Eukaryota > Metazoa > Arthropoda > Insecta > Coleoptera > Lampyridae > Vesta > Vesta saturnalis. The sequence continues at coordinate 24,363 of JARFJB010001158.1, read as the reverse complement.
AACCTTCGCGGGAGTGTAATCAATAACTTCCCAATGTTTCGGGGCGATCGGATGGATGGTTTCAAAGTCTATAACGGACATAGGTAGAAACCTATTTTGTGTTATATTGTCACAATTAGCAGGGGTTGTTTTTATGTAGCTCAAAGATTAGGCTGCAAGAGGTTGTGACTTTCAACCAAGATCTCTTTTGGGAATTGAGGGAGGAGAGCGCGGCTCGAAGTTAGTACATGGTCACCACAGAATACAACAATATAAGCAATAACAAATATATAATAATAATAAAATAGTTCTTACATGGTCCTGAACATCTTGTACGGTTATTTCTCTAACACTTGCAACACAGACTTTTAATGACACTACTGAATTTCAATTACTTCTTAGGACTTAAGTTTAGTCAATGATTAAGAATACTGAATAAGAATTATAATCCTTCTCTAACACACTTTCTTCTATTATTTATATCAATTGACAATTCACGTAGTTGTTTCCTGCCTCGCTCTATAATTACGAAACATCTTGGCACGTGTGCAAATAGGCCGACATGCAAAAGTTCATATTGTGGTCGGTTGTTCTACATAAGAATGGTGTACGTGCTTTCCTTTAAGTAGGTCACTAAAAGGAAGCGCGTATTATATGAATAATCTGAGGAAATTATGCATTCACTATTTCATATAAAAATGATTACAAAATAGTTTAGAAAATAAGGTAAATTTTTACTTCAAAGATATTGAAATTTAGATTTGCATTTCTTCTGGGTGACTATATATATATATATATATATATATATATATATATATATATATATATATATATTGACTTCCACAAAAATTGCAACACCTAGAATTTGTTGAACGATTTTATTGAAATTTTCGTCAACGATGTCTTTCATTAGAACAAACAAACGATTAAAATTTGAATAAAATCTGGCTAGCAGTTTTTTTTTGTTTTTTTCTTTGCACTTAGTAACAATAAATTTGAAGAAATAAACCAATCAGTGTGTAACTAATTGTCAATTTTGCAAATTGTTTGTTCACAATTTCGTTCTGAACTTGGAAACAATGCCAAGAGTACGTCAACATCAACATTTTTCCCAATTGCCTGATTTTGAACGTGGCCGTATTATTGGCATGAGAGAAGCCGGACTTTCGCTAAGAGAAATTGCTCGTCGTGTAAACCGAAATGTTGAAACGGTACTGAGATGCTGGTCCAAATGGTCCGAGTAAGGGATGCAACAACGTCGCCCTGGATCTGGACGTCCCCGCAGGACTACAGATCGCGAAGAACGTCGCTTAAGGCTTTTGACCACATGAGATCGATTTTCAACAGCTCGATCGATTACAAATGATTGGATTAGAGGTGTAGGACCCAGAATGTCAATATCATCTGTTTATCGCCGGATAAACTCTTATGCGCTGCGTTCATATCGTCCATTTTTATATCTTCCTCTTACACCACTTCACCGCCTACGCAGGCTAGAATGGAGCAACGAAAGAGCAAATTGGGCGCAAGAAAGGCATCGAATTGTGTTTAGTGACGAGTCCCGGTTTTGCTTGTGGGCCCACGATGGTCGTAGGAGGGTCAAACGCACAGCCCTCACACAAGGAGTGATAATATGGGGTGTAATATGTTACGGTAGCAGATCACCCTTGGTCTTCATTGATGGCAACTTGAACGCCGCTGGTTATATTGCCAATGTGCTAGAACCCGTTGCGCTTTCATATCTTCAGGGGTTGGAAAATGCCATTTTCCAACAGAATAATGCTCGCCCTCATACGGCAAGGGCTACAACACGTTTTTTGGAAGAACCTAACATTGCCATCCTCCAATGGCCTGCTCGGTCGCCTGATTTGTCGCCCATTGAACATGTATGGGATGAGGTCGGAAGGCGACTGGGTAATTTACCACACCCTCCAGATAACTTACACGATCTCCGGCTACGGATTCAAGAAGCTTGGGTTGATACACCACGGGCAGCTATAGATCACTTGATTGATAACACGCCACGCCGTCTAAATGAGTGCATTACAAATCATGGCGGAGCAACTCATTATTGAAAAAAACATTTTAAGTTTTTCTTCTTTTGTTTTCAAATTTTAATCGTTTGTTTTTTCTAATGAAAGACATCCTTGACGAAAATTTCAAAAAAATTGTTTAATAAATTCTAGGTGTTTTTTATGGAAGTCAGTGTACAGGCTGTCCCAAATTCGAGGGCAAGCATGGGGATCTCGCTTATTATAAGAGATAGGATATAGGTTTAAATTCGGCACTTTTGCTAAATTCGATGCCGAGTAATAATCTGAAAAGAAATTTGAGCTAACTCGAATGGATTTGGTTTTATGATCAAAAAACTTTCGATTTTTGTTTTTCGCGTTTGGCTACCTTATTATTAGGAATTTTCAAAATTCGATTAAACATTATTAAGGCAACTTTTTACGCACAATACTAATACGGTACTAAAAATATTATGTGACGTTTTGTTTATTCTGAACCATTATCAGGTTTATTTTTTCTTATCGGGGTTAAGACATATTTTTATGGCGTTGGATGGAGAATGTTATGCTGATTTTAGCAATATATAACACTTCATGGTTTGATCGACTGCGAACTAAAATACTCTTAAATTAAAAACTAAATATTTGTAAAAAGGGTAATAACTGAAAGATCCTTCGTGTTAGTGCTTTAAAACTTGCAAGTTTCTTTAGAATGTTTTCAAATTCAGAAAAACGAGACATGATAAGGATATTTTATAGCTGCAAGAGAAATAGTGTCAGAGCAGAACAAAGATATTTAGAGGAATATCCGGAGAGGCAGCAACCAAACCAGAGATATTTTTTAAAATTAGACCAAAATTTGCGAGAATTTGGCTGTTTTCAGAAACCTCGAAATGCATATGGTAGCAGACTAGACAGAGATGCCGAAGAAGAAATATTACATCAGGTACTATTTGTTAGTATTATACTAATTATAAGAATTTCCACTCACTTCACTGCTAATTTCAGCAGACATTTTTTTTTTGGAGAGTTATGACTTTATGTTATCCGTCTTAGGTTCAAGAAAATTCTTCAACATCTACCAGAGAAATAGCAAACTATTGAAGTGCCAAAAACGACAGTTTGGCGAGTGTTAAAGCAACACCGGTATAAACCATTTACACGTTAGTCAAACTCTTCGGCCTGGGAACGATATGAGACGGTTGGATTTTTGTAACCAACTTAATACCAAAATGCTAGAAAATCGCAACTTTCTCAATCAAATAATTTGGACGGATGAGTGCAATTTTTCCACTAATGGAATGTTTAATCGTAATAACGAGCACTACTGGTCCGTTGAAAATCCACGAATTAACAGGCAAATGCGAGGACAAGGCCACCGATCCTTTAATGTGTGGGTTGGAATCTGGAAGGATAGGCTCCTTGGGCCAATTATTTACGAAGGTATCCTAACGTCTCTACGCTACCTCGCATTTCTAACACACGAAATATCAGACCTTTTGGATGATGTTCCGCTAAACTAAAGATGGACTCTCTGGTGGCAAATGGACGGAGCTCCTCCTCATAATGCTGCGATAATAAGTGAATATCTTAACGGCGAATTTCCTGATAAATGGATGGGAAATAGGGGACCACTCAGGTGGCCAGCAAGAAGTCCAGATTTAACCCCTTTAGATTACTTCCTCTGGGGCTATTTAAAAAATATGATTTATAAGACGCCACCGCAAATTTCGTCAAATTCCCAGGCGAACCATTCAAAGAAGCGTAAACAATTGTAGAAGAAGAATTCGTTACTGTATTCAAGAAGGAGGAAACTTGTTCGGGCATTTATTATAATAATTTTTGTTTGTTTGTTTGTGTAATTATTTTGTTGTTACCTATCGATAAATTTGCGTTGTCGCTATTATGACCGTGTTACATAGACCTACTTGTTTGAGTTGTTTGTTAATGTTTTTTTTTTAAATTGTTTAAATGTTTTTATATTTTTTTTGGATGTTCTAACGAGTTTAACAAATTAAATAAGTAGAACTACTGTAATTATTCCTTGCTGGATCCAAGAAGGCGGAATCTTGTTCTTCGTATTTTTCTCATTATTTTAGTTCGCAGTCGATCAAACCATAAAGTGTTATATATTGCTAAAATCAGCATAACATTCGCCATCCAACGACATAAAAATATATCTTACCCCCATAAAAAAAATAAACCTGATGATGGTTCAGAATAAACGAAACGTCACATAATATTTTTAATACCGTATTAGTATTGTGCGTAAAAAGGTGCCTTAATAATGTTTAATCGAATTTTGAAAATTCCTAATAATAAGGTGGCCAAACGCGAAAACGAAAATCGAAATTTTAGTTTTTGAGCATAAACCAAATCCATTCGAGTTAGCTCAAATTTCTTTTCAGATTATTACTCGGCATTGAATTTAGCAAAAGTGCCGAATTTAAACCCATATCCTATCTCTTATAATAAGCGAGATCCCCATGCTTGCCCTCAATTTGGGGCAGCCTGTACAATATATATTATATATATATATATATATATATATATATATATATATATATATATATATATATATATATATATATATATATATAGATTGAATTAACATACATTTTGCCCTCTAAATATGTTCAAAAATACTCTTATAAAATACCAGTACTAAGAAAGTTTTAATAAAGAGTATTGTGAAGGTTAGTTTTTTCCGTTCTCGCCGCTAACGAAAGATTAAGTAATTAGTACGATAAATTGAAACTCAGTAAACGTTCCGTATTTTATAAAAAAAAATCCGAAATCAAGTCCATAAATTAATTGATAAGATTTGAATGAAGTATTATAAATTACATCGTAAAGAGTAATGAATGACAAATAAAAATAATGTTAAAAGTTTGGATATTCAAAATAAAATTGTTTATGATAAACAAAAATTAAAAAGATTTAAATAAAAACAAATTTTGTTTTTATATCCCGCAATTAAAGCTTGGCAAATCATTTGTTTTGTTTTAAAATGCATCTTTTGAATGGAAAATTACACTCAAAACCTTTTACATTAAGATTAGTTAGAGATAAGTACACCGATGCATTCAAAGACAGAATTTGAAACTCGATAAGTATAAGTAACAGAGTCTCAAATTAACAAAGTAATTAATAACTAACACCGTTCTTGTGAATATATTCATTTATTTCTTAAAATTCCATTTTTAAATAATGAAAGTTTGACCGTGAAACATTGTGTAAAAGAAATACGAATATACCAGTATAATTTTGCCATCTGCAAATACTATTAAGGAGTAAATTTAATATTGTAATTACAGAGAAAATATGAAATTACTTCCGAAATTAAAAATTAAAGTTATGGATGTAATAATGTCTATAATGCTAGCCAAATAACTTTAAGATAGTAATGGAATGTGATCTACTTGCCATTGTATAAAATTTGTTACGGTCCATTTCTTTCTTAATATTTGCCACCCTTATTTGTGTTCGATTTCTGACATTCATCCTAAAATTATAATATATTCTTAATATCTGTCCTTTTTTTGTACTACCTTTATAACTCTTCGAATTATAAATCCTTTTCCTAAATATCCTTTTAATCAATAAAATATCTAATGATTTTCAATCAAAATTATAGGTTATATTTACGTCTGAATTTTGAATAGTTTAAATGCGTTCACCTTGAATTGCGATTCACGAATTATCATTGGCCAGTTTTAAATTTTGCTCAAATTTCGCCATAGGCGTACCCATTTACTTTACCGGTGAATGCGTAGTCCCATCTAGTATTTTTGGTGTTTGTCTTTTACTTAATCTCATTTATTTTGTGGTGTTTCATGTTTACATTTTACCCTTTACCTTTTATTAATATTTATACCTATATTTTCTTGTTTTACCTAACTTAAATAAATTCACGCCACTGTTGTGTAAATTCTGTCGGTATTTCCTATTCTCAAAATCTTGGATAATTTTCCCGCTCATCGGAACCCTTCTTCTTCTTACTTATAATTCTATCCTTGTCGTTCGGCCAACAACCAGTCAAATTCGTTTGAAAAATCAAATATGATTATTTTTTATTTACGAAATTCTCGTAATTTTCCTATAATTTGGTAAGATATATATCGAGTCTAGTTCAAGGGGTATTAGTGGTTTATCGCACCTTTCCATCCAATATTTGGGATTTAACCCCACAACGCTACCTATATACGTGCTTCTGTTATCCTATAAGGACCAGAGCTTTCCAATTGGGATTTTTATGGTAACGGCGTTGCTAGATCTAATCACGTTGATTATTCAAAACGACTTTTTTTTAAGTAGGTTTAACATAGTATTTTCCACATTCCCATGTAAATTACCTTTCAGATTTTGCACACCTAGATTTTACCAAAAAAAAGCCAGAAACAAGCCTATGTGTTAAAAATATATATTTATTTAATTCTAAAATTGTTTCTTGCAAGGCCATCCAACATCTTGTAAGTAGCCAATTATAGATAATTTGAAATTATGCCTATTCTTCCTCTAGGGCCTTTTTTTCCTCCTTCCTCGTCGTACTCTACGTTGTGATCGTCGCTCATCATCACCTAATAAAAGAAAACACAATCATCCCTTCACATTTATCATTTCATCAAACAGTATCATCCATCATCTTCTGATTGTTTTTTTGTTCTAATGTGTAATATAAAATCAAAGCAGGCGTTTATTTAAATTAAAATATTAATTATTCGGTTTATTTGTGTAAACTTGAGATCTCGGGAAAGTACCTTTAGTTTTTTTTGTTAATATATAGTTTTGTTACGCCAATCAACCTATCGCTTATTTAATTATTGATACAACTTTCACCTTTTTTATTTTTTTTAATAAATAGTAATTTTCCATTCATATATTTCTTTCCTTTCACGGTCCTCCTTTAACATCTAGGAATTTTTCTAACTTGGAATTACGGCAGATAAGTGCAACAAGTTAGTGGCGCCTCCTGAACTTGCATTATTAAATGGTTTACTCATTGTGAACCCACTCCCATTCCACCGTGAGCAGCTGGTTTGCCGTAGGACCCTCTTCCTCTTTTGCCGAATAAATAATCTGGCACCCTCCATTTGGGGCTTAGGTTGGTATGCACCTTCTTTCATCCTTCTTAAACTAATTAAACTTAATTACAATTTATCCAACTTATAGTCATATAAGCATCTTTTATGTATATTGTTTTATTTTTGATAATCTTGCTATAATCTAAAACTGTTGAAATATGGATATTAATAGGTTACTATCGGACGAGCTGTCCTATGAACTTACAATTAGAGGTTTACCTATTGATGCCACAGTCACTGATAAACGCAGTACGTTACGAGGTATTTTAAAATCGAAAACTCGGTCAATACTTCACGGTTAATTCAAAATTTAAATCTTGAACGTGAACTTATGATTTGCGAACTAAAATTAATGACCTTGCTACAGACATAAATGCTTTTAATTATGATAATAAACAAAACGAATACAAACGAATTAACTCACGTCTTTTACGTAATCGGTCGTTTAACCAATATTACACAAGTAAACATTAGTGGTGTAGATGTTCAGAAAACTAACTTACTACTTAGAGCTACTCAATTAATAGACAAGATAGGTGAACTTTATGATCCTCCTGTAGAATCTGTAAGTCATAATACTAATGCATCTATCTTAGATGAACCTAACGTTAGTACTAGAACAAACCCTATTGACGAAGACAATCTATTATTACCAGAATTAAGTCAATTTCATTCTACCCATCGTTCAATCGATCTGAAAACACTCAAGAACAATTCAGTCCAGTATTAGCACGATCAGTTGGAAACCCACATACATCCTTAAATCCATTTATGAACCCTAAGGCATCTGACAGTGTAACGGTTACTCCTGCAAGAGATAATCATATTCACAAATGGAAATTAACTTACGATGGCAACACCAGTGTCATGGCATTTTTAGAAAGAATCTCAAATGTGTGAATCACGAGGAGTCCCTAAAGAACAATTATATCGTTCCGCGGTAGAACTGTTTACGGGTAATGCATTGACTTGGTTTAGGTCAGCTAGAGCCGATTCATTCATGGCACGAACTAGAAACCAGACTTAAAGTGGCTTTCCTGCCTATGGGTATGAACTTGCACTTCAAGATGAGTTGAAATCGTACTCAAGGAGAGCAAGAGCGTGCTATTATTTACATTGCTGCAATGGAAAATTTATTTCAATGTCTCATAAACCCACAGAACCAGTAAGGTTGAAATGATTAAACGAAACCTGTTACCACAAATACAAGCTCAAATTGCTCTACATTCAATTTATTCCATTGGAGAGCTTACTCGATTATGTCAAGCAGTTGAAGAAACTCAAGTGAGGCTGCACCAATTTAAACCGCCACCTACAAATTACAGATTATTATTAGAACCAGACCTCGCTTATCATAGACCAACCCAAATAGTACACACCATAAGTACTGAAACAATGCAACCACAACTTGCTCAGTCAATTTCCATACAAGTACAAACCCATTCTTAATGCCTGAAGTTAACATTATTACTTGCTGGAATTGTCAACAACAAAATCATACAGCCAAAGTTTGTCCTCAACCAAAAAGAGATTTTGTTACAGGTGTGGTAATCCTAATGTTACTGTTCGAACGTGCAAGATGCTCGAAACGAGACAGTGATTCACAGACAGACCGAGATGTGAATCTAGAAAACTCATTTTCGGTCGTTACAAACATAAGCCTACCAGAACATCTGAAAATTGGAATAGATTATGTACTTAGTAATGTAATAGGTGATGAGAGACCTTATCTTAATGTGTCCATTTTTGGAAAAAACTTCCTTGGATTACTAGATTCTGGAGCATCAGTTACCGTCCTTGGTCGAAGGTTATGATCGTTTATCAACGACCAAGTTACCACTTAAACCATCCCAAAGCAGTTCTTGTAAGATTGCTAATGGAAGCATATGTCCAGTTCTAGGAAGTTATGATTTACCTATCTGTTTACAAGGAAAACTAAAAATTATAAATACTTTAATTGTTCCTTCCATACCTCACTCTTTGATTTTAGGATCAGATTTTTGGCGAGATATGGGTATAGTACCTGATATTCAACGTGGTCTTTGGACATTTACTAATTCACCTGAAACTGTATGAAATAACATCTATTACCGACCACCATCACTTATCGCCTGCACAATCACTACAACTGCAAGAAGTTATCGATAATATATTTACTATTTCATTAGATAAACTTGGATGCACGTCACTGGTGCAACACACCATTAAAACTACAGCAGAACCTATAAAGCAGCGATTTTACCATATCGCCGGCACTACAAAAATTGTAAATAAAGAATTAGATAGTATGCTTTCTCAAGGTATAATACAACCATCGACAAGTGCTTGGTCATCACCCATTGTTATGGTCAAAAAAAAGGATGATAGCTATAGATTCTGTGTCGATTATCGAAAGGTAAACCAGGTTACTGAAAGGGATGCTTACCCTTTACCTTTCATCTCTCACACATTAGATAAATTACGTGATGCACAGTTTCTCACCTCTCTTGATATAAAAAGTGCATATTGGCAAGTCCCAGTCGAACCAAATTCTCGCCCTATAACAGCATTTACAGTGCCAAATCGTGGATTGTTTGAATTTTGTCGCATGCCATTCGGATTACATAACAGTCCAGCTACATGGCAACGTCTGATAGACCGTGTTTTAGGAATGGACCTAGAACCTTTTGTATTTGTATATCTTGATGATATAATTATTGTAACACAAACCTTCGACAAACACCTTGAAATCATTCAAGAAGTGTTTATTCGTCTAACTCATGCTGGATTAACTGTAACACGTGATAAGTGTAATTTCTGTTTACCAAGCCTAAAATACCTTGGCTATGTAGTAGATCGAGATGGGCTCCATGTGGACCCTGACAAAGTTTCCGCCATACTTGAAATTCCGACTCCACAAAATATCCAGGCTGTGAGACGACTACTGGGTATGAGTGGCTACTATCGACGTTTTGTGCCCGGCTTCTCGACACTAGTAGCACCCATAACAAAACTCCTGCATAAAAATGTTAAGTTTGAGTGGTCGACAGACTGTGAAATTGCATGGAAAAAGATTAAAGAGCACTTAGTTTCTGCTCCGATAATGTGCTGTCCTAACTTTGATCTGCCTTTTTCCATTCAGACTGATGCCAGTGATTACGGTTTAGGAGCTGTTTTAATTCAAACACATCCAGATGGAGAAAGAGTAATAAGTTACATAAGTCGTTCTCTTACCAAAGCTGAACGGAAATTCAGCACCACGGAAAAGGAGTGCCTCGCTGTTGTGTGGGCAATTGAAAAGTTTAGACCCTACATAGAAGCTACAAAATTTACTGTAATTACAGACCATTTTGCTCTACTCTGGCTTCATAACCTAAAGGAACCCTCAGGAGACTTGCTCGTTGGAGTGCGTCTTCAACAATATAACTTTGATATAGTACATCGAAGGGTAAAGATAATGTTGTGCCGGATGCACTGTCACGTTCTGTACCTGCTGTTGACCAAATCCAATCAGAGTCAGATCCATGGATAAAGAAAATGATAAATCATGTGTCCACAAACCCACTACGGTACCTTATGGTCTTATGATGGCAAAACTTTATATAAACTGTGTCATAATAAGTACCCTGGTTTAAATAATCCAGCTTATGATTGGAAGGTAGTAGTTCCTAAAGCGCAACGCAAAGGTATTATCGAACAGCATCACGACCACCTACATGTGGACATAGTGGAATTTATAAAACCTACAATAGAATTATACAAAAATATTTCTGGCCTAAACTAAAAGCAGATGTTACCACCTATATAAAATTTTGCAAGACATGTCAAGCTCATAAGGTAGAACAAAATTGCCTTCTGGATTCATGGCTGGTAGTGTTAATTGTAATAAGCCTTGGGAAGTTATCTGTGTTGACATTGTCGGTCCTCTGCCAAGATCAAAATCTGGTCATGCTTTTATATTTTCTATTATGGATAAATTCTCTAAGTTTTGTATATTCTTGCCTACGTACAGCCACTGCCAAAATTATATGTGAACTATTGGAGGATAACGTATTTTTATTATTTGGTGTACCTCGAATACTTATATGTGACAATGGTAAGCAATTTGTCAGTAAAGAGTTTAAACATCTTGCTAATGAGTATAATGTTACGATTAAATATACAGCCCTATATCACCCCAAGCTAATGCATGTGAACGTCAACATCGTTCCCTTTAAAACTATGCTTGCTTCATATATAACTGACAGCCATCGAAATTGGAAACCATTACTACAAAAGGTTGCTTGTGCCATTCGTACTTCAGCCAGTGAAACAACTAAATTAAGCCCATATTTTATAAACTTTGGACGTGAAATAATTTTGCGTGGTAACTATCATAATGTACCTGAAAATATACCGGATCAGGGTTTGACTCACTCAGAAGTAAATTCAGAATCACGACCTGCTATTTTTGCTAAAATTTATGAAGATGTCTGTAAACGTCTAAAAGATTGCACAGAACGTACTCGCAATACCTATAACTTAAGACGACGTGACATTCAGTTTAATATTGGCGAACGAGTTTGGCGTCGAAACTTCCCTATCTCTGATGCAACCAAATACTTTTCTGCTAAATTAGCTCCTCGATTTGTTGGACCTTTTATTATCAAAAAGAAAGTATCTTCGTGGACATATCTCCTCAAAGATAGTAATAATCGTGAATGTGGTGTTTGGAATGCTAAAGATCTAAAACGTACTTATGATGATACAAATACAGATGCTTGATGACTAATACCTCAAATATTCTTTGTATAATGTAATTCCTGTATTGTTACTTCAGTTAATTAGTTTTAAACTTTTTTTTGGAAGGGGAGGAATGTTACAGTCCATTTCTTTCTCAATATTTCCCACCCTTATTTGTGTTCGATTTCTGACATTCATCCTAAAATTATAATATATTCTTAATATCTGTCCTTTTTTTAGTACCCTACCTTTATAACTCTTCGAATTATAAATCCTTTTCCTAAATATCCTTTTAATCAATAAAATATCTAATGATTTTCAATCAAAATTATAGGTTATATTTACGTCTGAATTTTGAATAGTTTAAATGCGTTCACCTTGAATTGCGATTCACGAATTATCATTGGCCAGTTTTAAATTTTGCTCAAATTTCGCCATAGGCGTACCCATTTTACTTTACCGGTGAATGCGTAGTCCCATCTAGTATTTTTGGTGTTTGTCTTTTACTTAATCTCATTTATTTTGTGGTGTTTCATGTTTACATTTTACCCTTTACCTTTTATTAATATTTATACCTATATTTTCTTGTTTTACCTAACTTAAATAAATTCACGCCACTGTTGTGTAAATTCTGTCGGTATTTCCTATTCTCAAAATCTTGGATAATTTTCCCGCTCATCGGAACCCTTCTTCTTCTTACTTATAATTCTATCCTTGTCGTTCGGCCAACAACCAGTCAAATTCGTTTGAAAAATCAAATATGATTATTTTTTTTATTTACGAAATTCTCGTAATTTTCCTATAATTTGGTAAGATATATATCGAGTCTAGTTCAAGGGGTATTAGTGGTTTATCGCACCTTTCCATCCAATATTTGGGATTTAACCCCACAACCCGCTACCTATATACGTGCTTCTGTTATCCTATAAGGACCAGAGCTTTCCGCAATTGGGATTTTTATGGTAACGGCGTTGCTAGATCTAATCACGTTGATTATTCAAAACGACTTTTTTTTGTAAGTAGGTTTAACATAGTATTTTCCACATTCCCATGTAAATTACCTTTCAGATTTTGCACACCTAGATTTTACCAAAAAAAAAAGAAAGCCAGAAACAAGCCTATGTGTTAAAAATATATATTTATTTAATTCTAAAATTGTTTCTTGCAAGGCCATCCAACATCTTGTAAGTAGCCAATTATAGATAATTTGAAATTATGCCTATTCTTCCTCTAGGGCCTTTTTTTCCTCCTTCCTCGTCGTACTCTACGTTGTGATCGTCGCTCATCATCACCTAATAAAAAGAAAACACAATCATCCCTTCACATTTATCATTTCATCAAACAGTATCATCCATCATCTTCTGATTGTTTTTTTTGTTCCTAATGTGTAATATAAAATCAAAGCAGGCGTTTATTTAAATTAAAATATTAATTATTCGGTTTATTTGTGTAAACTCGAGATCTCGGGGAAGGTACCTTTAGTTTTTTTGTTAATATATAGTTTTGTTACGCCAATCAACCTATGGCTTATTTAATTATTGATACAACTTTCACCTTTTTTTATTTTTTTAATAAATAGTAATTTTCCATTCATATATTTCTTTCCTTTCACGGTCCTCCTTTAACATCTAGGAATTTTTCTAACTTGGAATTACGGCAGATAAGTGCAACAAGTTAGTGGCGCCTCCTGAACTTGCATTATTAAATGGTTTACCCATTGTGAACCCACTCCCATTCCACCGTGAGCAGCTGGTTTGCCGTAGGACCCTCTTCCTCTTTTCGGCCGTAACAAATTTTATATATTTTAAATGACGCAAATGTTGAGAGATGTGTAAAACAATAACTAGCTTCTGTAATTTTGTGGTTTCGATTTCATAGAAGTGTAATTAATTACTAATTAACCCGTTATTAAGGACATGTATTTTTTCTGGTAGAAAGTGGCAAAATTGCATCAGTCGATCAATTATTTAATGACCAATAATTTGGATATCAAAATCAGTTTTAAACCATTAATTAAAATATCTCTGGACGCGCGTGCATGTATAACGAAAATGGGGAATTCCACTCAGTACCACCCTACGACCATGCCGATGCAAGTGGCGCGGCCGATCCGTTATCTTTTTCGTTCTCACTGCTTTATTGCATAGTTGTTGCTACATTTTTCGTAATAGGATGAGGTAAACGAGTAGTTTAAATTGATTAATCTAATTTAAGTTAATAGATACTCACTCTATAAGTACGTATTTGATCTGTTTTAATACTACTAGTAAAAGTATCTTAGCTACTGATAACCGCTCACATTTAAACCGTAACCGTTGAAACTTAAATACACTAAGAGAGCTCGTATTTATTTAACCGCCATCATTCATTCATCATACATAATTCTTGAAGGATCTTGTTTGCCAAGGGAATCCGTGACCTTTGTCAGCTTCCGTACCCGCGTCCGTCCGAATTAACTCAATTTTAGATACATCTTCCACCGCTGGCAGTGCCCTGCATTTTATCTCCACTGGAGCAGCCGTTTGAAAACCCTACACGTTCAGGATTGGACCCGAAGACCGCCTGCACATCAGCTTATCTTTGAGTGGCGCCCAAATCCGTTTCCAACCCCTGGAGCAAACAACGGCTGTCCGCAACCCGTCAGGAATGGTCCCACAAAATAAAATAATACCGTAAATTATAATTAGAATAAATAAAACAATTACAAACGAGTCTTAATTTTTGTATTGGTGCTCGTTGAGGAGCAGGCTTCACTTGTCACCACCGAAAAAACCCTTTACAATATCAGTCATAATTAAACACATTTTACTGGTTTTTATTCGACAATACTAAAAAGCAGCTTGTGTGTTTAAAACTTTAAACAAAGAACACTCAACGACAGGGTGTGCGTGATGTTAACGCACTGCAAGCTGTGTAATTACTGACGTTAATTATTTACTTTATAGTTTTACCGCGGCTTTTGCTCAAAAGTCGGAGGTTTTGGTGCTGCCCCTTTTAAATAATTTGCTACCTCTTTACTCTGACATGCAATGAAAGAGTTTGTGCATGTATTTCCTATTCACATTGCTCTAACTAGGTAATACATACTCCTACTTAAATGTAATTCAAAATAAACAAAATTATGCCTCAAAAGTAAGTCCAAGATATATCAATAAATTCAATTTTAATATGTGCTGTACTTCTGTGTGTTTAAAACCTTAAACAAAGAACACTCAACGACAGGGTGTGCATGATGTTAACGCACTCTAAGCTGTATAATTACTGACGTTAATTATTTACTTTAGTTTTACCGCGGCTTTAGCTCAAAAGTCGGAGGTGGTGCTATCCGTTTTAAATAATTTGCTACCTCTTTACTGTGACATACTATGAAATAGTTTATACATGTATTTCCTATTTATGTTGTTCTAACTAAGTAATACATATTCCTACTTAAATGTAATTCAAAATAAACAAAACTATGCCACAAAAGTAAGTCCAAGATATATCAATAAATTCAATTTTAATGTGGGCTGTACTTCTTCTGGAAAACGTCCTAGCCCAACAAATACTGGTAGCAATGAGTTCAGAGAAGGCGTCGCCTGGGCAAGAGCTAGAACTGTTGGATATCTGACAAAAGATCATTACTTTATACAAAGAAACAGTAATTAACTGTCCCTTAAACGTGTTAATTAAAATACGTCAATTTTCTTAAATTGCGAAATCGCGCTGACTACTGTTCATCGAAAAAAGGAGCTCGAGTAACAAGATTCTAACTACGTAAATAACTTAGTCAACGTTTTGTTCCTTTTTTAAAATGGTTTTTTCATTAGAGGTGCGCATAGGTAGGTGTGTTTATTCTTTCTTTGAAACTTGAGATAGGTTATGGATTAAAGGAATCGATATTTATATTTCAATAAATTTGTGTTTTTATAAGCTTCAATTTTAATGGTTGGTTTAATTAACTTAGTAACAGGAGCACTATAATGAAGTGGTCGAACTGGTATAAAAAATAATAATGTAATAAAGAAATAAGAGTAAAAAGTTTTCCAAAACAAATCGTTAAGCGAACTGGAGATACTAACCATTCACCACAAATAATGCCTTTGTCCCAGTCGGTAGTTTAAGTGGGGAGTTCATTCTTTTGATTTGCTTAATTACCCCAAATTCTACTCGATTATTTTCACTTGACATAAATAATAAAAATGCTGCAATGTAACACTAATAAAATGATCTCGGACGCCAAGTTATTTTTTAATAATGCTCGGAATAACTAAACCGAGGTTGTTAACAATAAAAATTTTACCAAAATGTAAAAAATAAAAAAATATACAGACTATGTTTATTAAATATTTAAAGTGATAGGGTTAAATAAAATATATCTTAAAAACTAATTGTAAAAACCTTAAATTACTAAATAATCATTAAACATTACACAAATTTTTTAATAACCTCTGGTATCTAAATGATTACGGAAATTTCAACTGAGGTCATCCTTGCCACAATATTGCGTAATATCTTATAATAATGCTTTACGTTGTAAGCCACACCCAAAACTGGAATTTTATTTCTTATAAATTTTCTTCATGAAATGGAATAATCCGTTTAATGCATTATCTTGAAATTTTCCAATAAAAATTGCAATCATAAAATGAATTTTTAGTATTACGAGTTAAAAGATATCTTACCATCAAATTAATGGCACTTTACAGTAAAATATAGGTAGAAAACCCAAAAAAAGCTTTCTGCTTCTCACCACCTTCATCAGGAAGTGAAAAAAAATGGATCCTTTGAAATTAGATGAGGTAGTTGTGCACGAAAGGATTTGCGCAAAGAATTAAGTCACGATAACGTAATGCGCGAATAAAATTGTCAGAAAAATAATTTGAAGTGGGAATATAAACCTTTAAGAAATATATACCCTTAAGAAGATATACAAATTAAGTTGCCTACCACATACCTATATTTCAATATTTAAAATTTTTCTTATATTTATAACAGAACAAATGAAAGACCTTAAATTAAGGTATATTTTAATACAACTCAAAAAGGGTTGTTACAGCACAACGGTGATTTATCTGAACTTGGAATCTTTATAACTTCTCTGGAAACATAACGAAACAAAATACACCACATAAAAAGTAAAAAAACGCCAAATGCGCTACAGTAGCTAAGCTATGATCATCAGCGATCGTCTGGGGTCTAGTCTAAGTAAATAAATTCGTAGATTGAGTTGGGGTCTTCCTTAATTGAATAATTACTCACAGTAGAGTATTCAAGTTGTGATTGTTTCGCCGGCAGTATCAAAGCTTAAGTACAGGATTGAGGAGAAACAAGACAGGAGATTCTTCTTCTTCTATTACATAGGTAATTCTGCATTTTTCTACGTAACGTTGTCGCTCCATCTTTTGCGTGGTCAGCCAATGCTTCTTCTTCCTAGTGGTGATTTATTCTTTGTTATCTTCACTACTCTATCGTCTACCATTCTACTTATGTGATCGTTGCATTCCTTTTTCCTATTCAGTGTCCATTCATTTATTTCTTGCACGTTACATTTGCTCCTGATTTCGGTGCTTCTCATTCGATCTCTTAGTGTGTTTCCTGTTATTCTTATCAATATTCTCATCTAAGTTGTTTCTAATAGCCTTTGTGTTTTAGTTGTGTCTGGTCTTGCCTCTGATGCGTATGTCATTATCGGTCTTACGGTCCCTTTATATATTCTTGGCTTTGTTTCTGTGTTGATATTTTTATTTCTCCATATTGTATTACTGAGACATACCGTGACTTTGTTGGCTTTTGGGCTTTATATTTGACCTCTATTTCCACATCTCCGTAGCTGGATAATTTGATGCCCAGGTAATTGATTTCCACGACTTGATCTACTCTTACACCCTTGATTTCTAATTTGCATCTAATGTGTTCTTTGTTAATTACTATCGTTTTCGTTTTTTGTGCCGAGATAATCATGTTAAATCTCTTAGCTGTTGCGTTGAATTTGGTGGCTAATGTTTATAGATCATCTTCATTTTAGGCTATTAACACTGTGTCATCTGCGCAACGTAGTATCTGGACTTCTTTGTTCCCCACTCTATATCTCTTTCTTCGTTTACTTTCTTAATCATCTCATACATTATTAAGTTAAATAGTAAGGGGCCACTCTTATTTTAATTTTGTTTTATTATTGTGTTAATTACTGTTGTCAGTTGTTTCGTCGTTACTGTTTCACAGTGCTTTAACAGTTCATTCGCTATTCCATCATCTCCTGCAGTTTTCCTGTTTGTAAGCTTTCTTAACGTTTCCTCTACTTCCTCCGTGCCTATCGTAATTTCTTCGTTCATTCTAATTTCTGGGTTGTTTGTCTCTGGTCCTCTCTCTGTTGGTTGCTCATCTTCACACAATTTCTTTAAGTAATTAGTCCATGTATTCTTTTCGATATTTTTGCTCTTTCTTACGAGAGTGTGTGTTTCGTCCCTTATTCCTTTATAATTGTCGTATGCTTACGTCTAGAATTTGTGAGAGGCGAAGATCGCTGTTTGTTAAGATATAGTCAATCATAGATTTTTATCCCCTGGTGTTCGCGAATGTGTACTTGTGTTGTTCTTTATGTTGGAAAAATGTATTGTTTATATGTATTTCATTTGTGCTACAGAAGTCTGTTAATAGGTCTCCGTTTTCGTTCCTGACGTCCTCGTTGAATCTTTGTTTTATCCCAGATATGATGTCGTTTCCAACCCGTGCATGGAAATCCCCCAAAAATAATCATACATTCCTTTATTGGGATATCGTTTATTGTATCCTGGAGAAGGTTTCTCTGGTGTTAATATCGCTATTATCTTCGGGAGCATCTACTCCAATTATATTTAAGTGCTTACTTCCTATACTTATTCTTACGCGGACAATTCTTTCTGATTTGTATTTACAGTCTGATATTTGGTTTACAAATCTCCTATGTGTTAATAAAGCCACTCCCTCTTTGGCTCTTGCTTCTTCCAGTAGTACACCACTATAAACCATTATGTACTTGTCTAACAGTGCTTGGCCTTTACCTTTTTTCCTTGTTTCTTGTATTGCACAAATATCTATTTTCTTGTCCGTAAGTTCTTTAGTTATTTCCTGTTCTCTCCTATTTAGAGATTTAATGTTCCATGTACTTATTCTAAGTATGTTTTCCGATTTCCATGTTTTTGTTGTTCTGTTCCTTGCATTTGTTGTCGTCATTGAATCCGTCCTATTCCGAGACATAATTTTGTTTCTGTGAGCATATATTTATGTTCCATTTAGGTGCTGGCCTGGTTCACAGACGACCCTCCTCCTTTACCCGGGATTGAGCCCGGCAACAGCATCGAAGGGCTACTCAGTCCATCCAACGATACTGGAGGCGGAATTAAACAGCAGATTAACTGGTAGAATTATACCTTCAGGAAATTGTGCTTTAATTTACGTAAACATACAGGACTCGTGGTTATCATTATAATTTTGCCTTCTCAACTCAACTAAATAATCTAACAAAGACATCGGACAAAAAAGGGTATAATTATCACAAACATTAGGGGTAATTTAACTGGTCTCAGACAATATTGGAGACCTAGTTTCGCACATTCTTCAAACATTGCCTTCGAATGGTAAAACACTATTATCGTTCTTAATACTTAATGCACTGTTATTTACACACATATGTCTGTTTCTCTTACAAAGAATGCTTAGTGTGAATTTGACTTACTCGTAAATTAAGAATAAAGGATAACGTAAGACACTTACAAGAGATATATATTTTTTACCAGTCATTTAATAAAATACATTTCTATAAACTAACGTATGAATAGGGTTTAATATTTTCATACACATGTGATAAATTATAGTGTACAATTTTATCATTACCTATTTCTTATTAGGTCGTAATAAAAATTTGGTGTGATTTCCGATCGCCAAAATATCACAATTCTCCTTATTCTTTACAACACACTTTGTAAAAGCTATGCTTCCTCCCGCTTTTAAGGTACACGCATCAATTAGAATTTGTTCTCCTATTTTCGCTCCTTTTATAAACCTAATATAAAATGTTTTTTTAAATTTGATAATAATGGCCAAAATCGTAGCTATAATTTAACGATTCAAAAATTAATAAAATTATTAAAATATTAAAAGTTACGTTGACACGTATTTTAAAACAAACAAAAAATATATACATACGTTACGTGTAAGTCTACAGATACACTTGGTACGCTTTCGCAATCTTTGTGTGTAAAAAGTGCATAAGTTGTAGCTGCATCTATTAAAGAACTAATTAAACCACCATGTAACGTTTTTTTAATATTTGTATGTTCTTGTTCGACCGTCATTTCAGCAACACATTTGCCATCAGATGCTTCAATAATGTTCATCTATAAAATTAATAAGGAAACAAAATTCAAATTAAGAACGATAAATAGCATTAACTACCTTTTGGAAAACATTATCAAATCCACATTTATTTTCTTTTAAAAGTTGTTTAATATCTTGTGTTGCAATTCGACGTATAATAATTTTAAATACGTCAATCATTTTATAAAACCTTGTATTATAAGCATTGTTTATGTAAATAGATAAACAATAGTATACCCAGAAAACCAGTTTTTTTAACATAGTCTTTACTTATATAACAATATTCACGAGTCAGAGCAGTTACGTCATAACTAACTTTGTTTCATTACCACCTTTAGAACCCGCCTATTGTGCACGATAGAACTGATTTAGGTTGGCAATTCTGTCCGGTGTTGTCAAGCATTTCTGACATTGAACATTTCACAATCTGACAACGTCGGCGTCCTCTGACAGTATTAATATTAGTGACGCAACTGCTCTGACTCGTGAAAATTACTATAACACGGAAATGTCAAGCGCACGTTTTTGATTGAAATATGTATTACATAAATATGCATTAATACTAATTAATAAACTAAATGTATATATTTCGTACACGTTAAATTTTAATTATTCCTTAACTTTAAAGTTTTCTCATTAAAAAATTTAAAGTTAATAAATAATTCAACTGGACCACTTACCAACACAAGAATACTTTGTGTTGTAGTAGTAATTTATATCTCTTTCTGTTCTCCCTCATTTGGGTATTTATGAAATAGAAGTAGTACATCTTATAAAGTTTTCGTGCATCTTTGACACATGCCCTAAAACATAACATTTACTTCATATAGGCAATGCGTTTCGCCGTTTTCCAAACGAAAATGACGTTATAAATGAAGATTTTCAATATCTTAAGTCCCAAATGATGACCAATGTCCTAAAATCATCAACACGTTTGACAGTTTTTGGAAATTTTTATAGCGCGAAATAATGAACAGTGCCGGAACACCATACTAAAACTATACTTTTCTAAGACAGTATGTCTCCTTCTTTACGATTTTATAATAAATGTGAAAGTACGAAATTTGCCTACTACTTTTTACCTTCCAACATACATATGTATATGTAGACATATGTAGGTTATACAATCGACTTTTCTCTCACTATCGATCGACTTATTAGCTCATCTTACAACTTTTGGCCAAGTTTCGCCAAGATCGGCCATCCCTGTATGGATGTCTGTGGGTGTCTGTGTGTCTGTGTGTCTGTGTGTCTGTGTGTCTGTGTGTCTGTGTCTGTGTGTCTGTGTGTCTGTGTGTCTGTGTGTCTCTGTGTCTGTGTGTCTGTGTCTGTGTGTCTGTGTGTCTGTGTGTCTGTGTGTCTGTGTGTCTGTGTGTCTGTGTCTGTGTGTCTGTGTGTCTGTGTGTCTGTGTGTCTGTGTGTCTGTGTGTCTGTGTGTCTGTGTGTCTGTGTGTCTGTGTGTCTGTGTGTCTGTGTGTCTGTGTGTCTGTGTGTCTGTGTGTCTGTGTGTCTGTGTGTCTGTGTTCTGTGTGTCTGTGTGTCGTGTGTCTGTGTGTCTGTCTTGTGTGTCTGTGTGTCTGTGTCTGTGTGTCTGTGTCTGTGTCTGTCTGTGTGTCTGTGTCTGTGTGCTGTGTGTCTGTGTCTGTGTGTCTGTGTGTCGTGTGTCATGTTGTGTGTCTGTATATCTGTGTGTCTGTGTCTGTGTCTGTGTGCCTGTGTGGCTGTGTCTGTGTGTCTGTGTGGCTGTGTGTCTGTGTGTCTGTGTGTCTGTGTGTCTGTGTGTCTGTGTGTCTGTGTGTCTGTGTGTCTGTGTGTCTTTGTGTCTTTGTGTCTGTGTGACTGTGGGTCTGTGTGTCTGTGTGTCTGTGTATCTGTGTGTCTGTGTGTCTGTGTGTCTGTGTGTCTGTGTGTCTGTGTGTCTGTGTGTCTGTGTGTCTGTGTGTCTGTGTATCTGTATATCTGCGTGTCTGTGTGTCGGTGTGTCGTTGTGTCTGTGTGTCTGTGTCTGTGTATCTGTTTGTCTGTATGTCTGTGTGTCTGTGTGCCTGATGCCGCGTGCCGCGTGTCGCGTGTCGCGTGTCGCGTGTCGCGTGTCGCGTGTCGCGTGTCGCGTGTCGTGTGTCGTGTGTCGTGTGTCGTGTGTCGTGTGTCGGGTGTCGCGTGTCTCACATCGCGTGTCGCGTGTCGCGAGTCGCGTGTCGCGTGTCGCGTGTCGCGTGTCGCGTGTCGCGGTTCGCGTGTCGCGTATGGCGTATCGTGTGTCGTATTTACCATTTTGTATTTAAGCTTGTTTTTGTTAGAGCTTGATTAGTTTTGGAGATCGACCGGGTGTGCTTATTAGTATTTTTTGTTTTGATCCAATATTTCTAAAACATCGATTATGTTCTATGCTGATTCTTTTAGTGAACTAAAAAATATAAATGCACTTATGCCTTTAGAGCGAAACGGCATTAGTTACCATTGTTACAGCTCTTATTAAGTGCAATTTAATAACCATACATGATCTGTGCCAAATAAATAACTAAAATGTTTAATGTTTGATATTTAGTGTAATTGATTTAGAGTTCAATAACTGCACAGAATGTTATATTACAAAAATAACTGCTTTTCAATTACTACACTTTATGTTGTAACAATAGTAAACTGTTATACATTACATTGTGTAATGTTCGTTCCACATTGTAAGAACATTTTCGTGTTTATGTGATCTCTTAATGTGTTTATCTTGTGTCATGTGTCCATGAGCTCAGTTGCATTAAATTCACAATTATGTGCAATTGTTTGTGTTGTTTTGGTTATGAGTGGATGTAATATTATTTCATTGTATTTGTATAATGTGTTTAATAATTGTGTTCAGTTTTAAATGTGTGGGTTCATAACTTATTGTTTTATGTTGTCTTGCTTAGTTGGTCTCTTAAATGTATCGTTTAGAAAATGAGTTCGCATTTCTGTATATTTTGTTTTTCTAATAAAGCTCTTATGTGTCCTTTTTGAACTTGTCATAATATGTGTAATGCGTTTAAAATTTATCACTTCATAAAATGACTATCAAAGAGTTGCATTTGCTACTGTGACATGATGTGGGAATATGTATACGTTGTTGTATCATTGGCTATATATATATATTGTACAATGTATTCCTAATGCGCATTTTGGATGTTTCTGGCAGAACGTTTCATTTTGTTTTGTTACGAGGTCGTTTTTATCTGGACTGGATAATTGGATTAGTCTTTGCGAAATTGATAATCTTCACTGTGGTATATAGCCAGTGCTTTGTGCTGTAATTTTGCGATTACAATAGTGTTATATTACCTATCTTGAATACAAGTGGTGAGGTTATGTCAGTTACGTGTAAAATTACGCGTTGTCAAATTGAATTAAAATGCATGTTGTACCAACTAGTATTTTATTTCTCTCTTCATTGCATGAAACCACTCAATGACATATGTCGATTGAGTCAAATGCACTTCAAGTATGTTTCTATCCTTTTTTCAAAGATGTTTTGATATGAGATGGCAGTATGAATAATTTGCATAGCTAGGTTCATAAACTGATGACGCAGGGCGATTCTTTCGTGGTGAGAATAGTATGTCTATTAATTTCTATCTGACATGAAGTTTAACCATCATTCTGATGTAGATTATTGTTTTCGTTTTTACAATATTGCCTGTTTTCGTTATGAACGTATAAAAAAAGAGGTTGCATAGCTATCTTAACAAAAATAAAATTAAATATTATTCTATATCCTTTAATTTAAGTTAGCATCTAGATGTCTATTAACCTGTCTGTCATGAAGTTTTAAACGTCTGACATGGATTTTTGCGTTTGCAATGTTGCCTATTGTCGTAACGAATTTCTTATAAAAGAGGTCAAATAATTATCCTAAAAAAATGTTATTAAAATTATTTCATTTCTTAGTGTTCCGCACCAGATATTTGTTATTATAATTTTAATTGCGCGTTTTACTTCGTGTAATCGGTCCATAGAGTGTGGTTGTTAAACAATTTGGTTGGTAGTGTCTTGAATACTAATCTGTTTAGTCATTTAGGTGTGACTTGATTTCGTTTTTTGATAATTTTCCAAATGTGTGAGATTCTTGAACTATTGTGTCGTTTGTTGAGTGCGAAAGGACGTTTCTCAATTTCTGTTCTGTGATACGTTCAAATAAGTTGTGATGTAATTTAATATTATGTATATTGTGGCCTGTTTGTGTGGTTTGTGTTCTGTGTTTTTGTTTTTCTTGCAGTTTA
>JARFJB010001157.1:0-41270 GCA_036346205.1 Vesta saturnalis | reverse complement strand
AAGTCCGGAAGAGTAATCTATGACCTTGTTTGCTTCTGAAATCGGCGTATATTGAGTCAAACTGTGTATACATATTACCGATATGAATAGAAATCATCTCTGTTTACATGTGCTGCCCTGATTCATCTGTCAGTAATGTCTTATTTTCGTTAAACAAAACACAAAATATTGCTTGGTAGAGCAGTGATCCCTAACATTACAAATATTATAACGAAACATCTTTGTTTTTATTAGTAAAAATCACAATAATATCTTTATAAATATAACGCAGTTAAATCGTGCACAAAACATTTACTATTAAACGAAGGTATTTGTAGTTGTAAGGTACTTTATGATCGCATAACTCAAGCTCTTTAAAAATGCACCTCCGAGTTACATTTTAACGAATGATTCCGTAGATAGGAAAATAATACAGCGAAGAATATCGACTTTACTGTAGAAAGTCAGTACCGCATTATCAATATACAATAATCTAGTTAAATTTAATGCCAACAAAACTCAGTGTTGCCTTATGTCCGCCAAAAAAGATCGATCATTTCCTGTTGTAAGTATGAATGGCTCAGTTCTTAAGTTTTCAGACTCTATTACTCTGTTGGGTATGACTGTATCTTCAAATCTCTCATGGGTTGACCATCTTCTGTCAGCTACCAAAACAGCTGCTCGTAAAATAGGCTTTTTGTACAGATCTAAGCAGTACTTTACCTCTCGACAACTCCTTCTGCTGTATAAGGCCCAAATTCGGCCTCATCTGGAATATAATTCTCACCTTTGGGTTAGTGCTCCCCAATACGCTCTCGATATCGTTGATCGTATTCAAAAGAGAGCGATTAGGCTTATAAATGACCCGTCCTTAACTTCTCACATACAGTCCCTTGAGCGTAGAAGGATGGTTTCAGTTCTTTCTTTGTATTATCGTTATTACAACGGCTATTGTGCAGGTGAATTACATTCTTTGATACCATCTCCGGCTATCTTTGCGAGAATCACTCGGTTCGCTCATTCACATCATCAGTATGCAGTACAAATCTCCACTTGTCTTACCAAACGGGCGCAATCCACATTTTTCTACACGGCTTCTAAACTCTGGAATGATCTCCCTAGTTCCTGTTTTCCTCTCACTTATGATATGAGAAAATTTAAGGTAGGTGTTCATAGGCATCTATTGGCAATTCATTATCCCTCTATCCATCCTCCTAAGTGTTCCTGAGTGCTTTAGTACGATAGGCCTTATTTAGCCTGTTCAGGTCCACAATCATAAAAAAAAAAAATAAAATACAAATTAATGTATATTCCCACGATGGTCTAAAGGAAACGTATTAATACAAGAATATCTATCGAAACAAAGTAAAATACATGAATAGATTAAGCTTTGAGAATGCTCACAGCGATTAATGCAGTTTACAAAGCTAAAAAATTAAACACTTTCTTCATTCATTCACGAGAAACCATTTTAACGAAGTGATACATCAAATTCCATTCGACGGCGCAAAATACGCCTGTCCAAATCAAAAGTCCCATTTCAGACATCCCATTACAGAAATAACTTTTGAGTCACTCGAAATAAAAAAAATAATTTGAGATTATGAAACGAATATGGTAAAAGTTGGAAACAAATAGAAAAATCTGTACGATTAGGTACATTTAGTAATGTAAACGCAGTGTTGCCTTACGCTGCGAATTAATCGTGTATTTTGATAAGACCAGAAAATATTCTTTTTGCAATTAAACAATTCACAGTTGGGGAAACGACACTCGTCGGATCACAGAATTTTCATGGCAAAGTTCGGTACTTTATTATGTTTTCTGATAAACCATTCACAAAATTTCATTCTTCTCATTTCAAGGTCGTTCACGATAGGGATGGTATTTGTGACATTTCAAAATATTAGCAGCTGTTATTCGTATTCCTTTTGAACATGACACATAAGACATAAAAATGTTAATCTCCGTTTGGCAGAAAATTTGTCTCACTTGCTTAATCCTTAGGGGATTCTTCAAACAATAGCATGACTACATACTTAAGTCAAATTTAAATAAAATATGCAGTGTTTTGGAAATCGCACATTTTTCATTTTCGTGCTATATTTAAGTAACGGAATTAATTCTTGTAAATGTAAATTCGGATTTTGTGAGTATCTAAATATGCAACTTTTTCCCAATTTGACCGTATACAGTTGTTTTTTAATTGATGAGTTTTCGTATGATATTAAAGTACAATTTACAGTAAGTATTGCTACGGGCCGATGTTTCCTGCGAAACTTCAAAATAGTAAAGCTCACTGAAACTTAATATCTTAAAATAAAATTATACAAAAAACAAAAAAACAGTAAATAATCTAACCCTCACAAATTATTACGTTAAGAAAAACTTTCAGTTAAATCATAAACAAAAATAAACTACCCAATATTTTGAACGTAACCGTTATCTTTTATATTGAATCCCACATAAATAACACTGTGAAAGGAATAAGATAATAAATAATATTACACCCTGCAACCAAATAATATTGACATTTGCCAAAACACATTAAATTTACTTCCTGAACGAAGTAAAGGGAAACCTTCCTCCGTAGAATCTAGTAGTTAAAACGGGATGACCCTTACAAGGTTGAAATTCCCAAAATTATCTACTATAAGTACCTAATTTTAATTAACACCAAAAATGAATAATAACTTCGAAAATGTAAATTTGACAAATTTTCGTAATACGAAAATTTTTGTACAATATTCATAATAATATAACGCACAGTATGTAATGATATAATAGGCGAGTGAATACACTTTTGTAAAATTATCTTAATCGCCTAAAGGGCTTTTATGCAAAACTACATACATAAAAAAGCGTATTCATCCGCTTAACAAATACACATAAAAGAACTTTATTAAAAGCACCGACAAACATTTAACGTAGGAAAGTAATTACCTTAATCCGCACAAAATTAATACTAAATTCTCCCCTTTGCTCTCCACAGCGATAAGGCAAACGCGTGGAATTGACCCTTTTGGTAATTGATCGGTGCATACCAATAGCTCTTAGATCCCCTTGACACAGCCTTCCAATGCAGTCACTTTACGGTCGTTAAATTTCAACGATCCTACTATTTTCAAATGGTATTAGCACAAATTTAAAGGGGAAATTATTTAAACGAAAACCAAGTGATCAATGACAATGTCAACTGGTTTAATATACAGGACGGTCCAGATTTAACGTCATTAATTTTGATAGGTGATAGAACAACAGGAAAAAACTACTTTCATAAGAAGACCTTGTTCAAAAATGTTTCCTAACAAAGATACAGTGCGTTTATTTGCTTTTTTTGTATCTTTGATGTTCATTATGTCTAGTAAGTAATAAAATGTTTAAAAAAATGTTTGTCTCTCATATCGTATTTTCTTAGTAGTTTAGTCATAAGTTTTGGCCTGCTTGCAACACCTTAAACTAAAATAAGTGCCTCAAAAACGAAGCCATAAATGAAGAATTTGCAGGGGTAATTTTTTTCTCAATTAAACAGGGAATCTAAAAATCTTTGTAAAATATCCAGTGGCGCCGAAGATTGGGAGGGAAGGAGAGGTGCCGACCTATCTACGCCACTGGAGAATGTCTTTAAACGATTTTAATTATTTATTAGAGACGTACTAGATTAGAGTGTGTCAAAAATTTGACGGAAATCGATCGAGTGGTTTAGAAGTTATGATCAGAAACCCAGTTTGGTACCCTATACCATTGTTAGGAAACACTTCTGAACAAATCTTTCTTATGAAAACCTACTTTTTTCTTGTTGTTCTATCACCTATGAAAATTAATGACGGTTAACCTGGACCACCCTGTATATACATTAATTTATTTACAAAACATTCATTATCGTTTATGTACACAACTTGTTACAGCGATATTATAATTCAGCCGTTTCTTTTATTTGTTTGAACAGCTGTCGACGCGGATGTACCACCGCAATACACAAATAGTTATACAAAACTTACGATATAAGAATCCTCAAAAGCGCGATTATACCCACATCTGAGGGATTGTCTCTAAAATTAAGCACTCATCTTCTTCGATGGGCCCGAAAATGTTACTTCTGGCTATCGAAACACAAAAAAAAGGTCCTCGGGTTGAATATTCTTTTCCCACGATACCCCGGTAGAATGTAAGTAAATTCAGTACGCTCTAAGATCACATCACGCGTTGAGCACTCACCCTCTTGCTTCTAAGGCTTGCCTTCGACTGCCTAACGAAGAACAAAATTTGCTCTTTCCTCACAAGATCACGTCATCCTTTTTAATCGTTGCACAAGGACCTTCCATACCCAAAATTGCATAGTGGACATTTGCCATAAAAGAAACGTACTTGATATCTAGAAAAGAGGCGCACACATCCTGTTTTTCAATACGTGGCCCTGTTATTCAAATAAATTTTCTATACTCTACCTTTGGTTATCAACCACCATACAAATAACTTCATACATATAGGTTACTTAAAAGTATTTTCGACCATCATGAAATTTAATTCCTTTCGAAACTGCGATAGAAATTTTAAAATAATAATTCCCAGTAACAATGTTTTAATTTAAAGTTGTACATATAATATCTTAAATATCCTGATATTTTTGATTTTTTTGCAGAGAACAAAAGACACCATGAAAGGAAGCCATAAGACCTAAGATAACAAACAAACTAAAGTAATGGGAAAAAATGAATAAACGAAGACAAACGACTTGAGATCTCTTTGCTTCACCACTGCTGGCAACAATGGCTAATGAGCCTCCTCGCCACATCAAGGTTGATCTCAGTTTCGAGGGAGTATTATTATTATTATTATTTTTTTTTTTTGTATGTGTTAGCGCATCGACTACTTTGGTCATTAGCGCCTTCTTCCAGTAAGTAATTGTTATAACACGATAGCTTATATTTTATCGTATAAGTTAGTCGTTTTTAAGAATTTCAATGTGTTCTCTATATTTTTCATATTGACTAAGTTGGTGCCAAGATTTCCAGAAATAGAGTACACGTTGCGTAGTGCTGTATACAAAGGACATATGCATATTACATGTTCAATTGTTGTTGGAGTGTGGCAGTTCTCACACAACGGTGGTGGTTCATTTTGTAGCAGGTGCTTGTGGGTTATTGATGAGTGACCTATACGTAGACGATGAATTATGCTACTGTCTTTTCTACGAACAGATGCATGTGTTACCCATTTTTGAACGTTTGGCTTAATAGTTCTTAGCTTTGAATGATCCTCTTCCCATTCTTTCTGCCATAGTGAGTATATTTTGGTTTTTACATACTTGGAGATGTATGCGTGGTTAGCGATGTTGACTTTTCTTGTATTCTTGTCATTAGCTGCTTTACGTGCAGAAATGTCAGCTCTTTCATTTACACTTATATTAACATGGCTGGGAATCCATATGAAAGTCAGTTGCTTCTGACAGCTTGCAAGATAATGAATTGTTGCCAAAATCATTTGTACTAATGCATTTTTAGTGTATGGATTTGACAGACTCAATAGGGAGCTTTCAGAGTCACTAGCTATGATAAATTTCTCTCGGTTGATTGTCATGTCACAGAAACGGAGACCTTGCCATATAGCATATAGCTCCGATTCATAAATTGATACATGGTCTACCATGGACCAACTGTGCTCTATGCCATTTATGGAGATAGCCGACCCTGTACCAGTAGTTGTCTTTGAGCCGTCGGTGTATATTATTAAATGGTGTTTGTACTTTTCTAGGATTTCATTTAGAGCTTGATGGTAAACAGTTGAGGCAGTATTTCTTCTTACATAACTCTTTAGAGTCATTAGGATTCGTACATGTGGTACTTGCCACGGAGGAACTTCCAGAGGCCCAAGAGGTAGCATGTCAGGAAGTTCATACCTTATAGATTGAAGTGCATACTTCATGGTGCACGCAAATGGCTTATGAAGCCTACGCCAGTTTTCATATATTTCATAGTTATGAAACAGTATGCCGTAATTTGGATGGTTTTGTTGAGCTCTTATTTTAATTGCATAACATAAGATTTTTAGCTGAAGATGTAAGAATATGGGTAGTACCCTGATTCAGAACAACTACAACTTGGGCTAGTGTAAAAGGCACCAAGAGCATATCTAATAGCAGCATTTTGTATTCTTTCTAACCGCTTTATGTTGTATGTAGAAGCGGAGGAATAGGCTTCGCATCCATAATCAATCTTGGATCGGATTAGTCCTTTGTATATCAACAGTAGTATTTCCGGGTCAGCTCCCCATTGTAAATTTGCCAACACACTCATTATGTTTAAAATTTTTTTGCATCGCGTTATGAGGCTATTGATGTGCTGTGTCCATGAAAGGGCAGAGTCTAGTGTCACTCCCAAAAATATACCAGTATCTCTACATGGAATGAATGTGTTTTTGATCATTAGTAGGGGACCATAGTGAGGCTTTCTAAGCCTACAAAAATGCATGCAGAAAGTTTTTGTTGACGATAAGGTAAATCCTACGTTATTTGCATTCGACACTATTTGATTTATGGCTGATTGCATTTTTGAATTTAATTCCCCAATTGTTGAAGCAGAGCAAAGGATTGCTAAATCGTCGACGTACAGATATTTATGGATATCACCAGGAACTTCAAAAACCAGAGAATTGATGGCTATCGCAAACAAAACTACACTTAACGTAGATCCCTGGGGAATTCCATTTTCTAAGGATCTTTTGGAAGATAGAGAACTGCCTACCCGTACTCTAAAACACCTATCTTCCAGAAAAGAAGCGATAAATTGAGGTAGGTTACCTCGAAAACCCCAATCGTATAATTTTGTAGTACCCCGTGCCTCCAAGTCATGTCAAACGCTTTTCGATGTCGAAAAATACGGCAACCGCGTGTTGTTTATTCGCAAATGCCTTGAGAATGGTATCTTGTAAATGTACTAAATGGTCAGTAGTAGATCTGTGTTTTCTATAACCCGCTTGATAGTTGACCAATAGGCCCCTCCTTTCCAGTATCCACATTAATCTAGCACTCACCATTCGCTCAAGCACTTTACCCAAACAAGAGGTTAAGCTAATGGGTCTATAGCTGGACACAAGATGTTGGCCATTCTTCAACATCGGAATAACGATTGCCTCTTTCCAGTTTGAGGGATACTGACCCTCTTCCCAAATCTTATTGAAGGTATGAAGAAGCAATTCATTGTAGTTAGGTGTTAGATTTTTTAGCATTTCGTGTGTTATATGGTCAGCACCATAAGCCGATGTTTTTGTTAATTTAAGAGCCGTTTTAAGTTCACTAATGGTAAAAGGCACATTATATTCAGATTCAAACTCCTCGAAAAAATTTAAAGTGGTTTCCCGGTCAACTTTAGAAGTAAGAAATGACGGGTCGTAATTTTGACTACTACTTTTTTGTTTTAGATGGTTTACTAAAAGTTCAGCTATTTCGTATTTATCGTTGATCATGCAATTATTGTCTGTCAGTAGCTCTATAGAGCGTATATTATTTTTGCCTGATATGGCCTTTATTTTTTTCCATACCTCTGTATTAGGAGTTTGCCTAGTGATGCTGGATACATAATTATGCCACGAACTCCTTTTACCTTGAAGAGTGACTCGTCTAGCAATTGCTCTAGCTTTTTTGAATGCAATCAAGTTTTCCGTTAAAGGGTGTCTTCGAAAGGTATTGAAAGCCTGTTTTTTTTTCTCACTGCTTCACTAATGGATGCATTCCACCAGGGTACTAGTAGCTTGACAGTGCTTCCTCCTGTTTTGGGTATAGAGTTATTTGCGGCATTGATGATGGCGGCGGATATTTCATTAACATTAGATGATGCAGTGTCCTGGATAACGGGGTGCACTAGGTGTACTTTGAATTTATCCCACTCTGCCTTGGCAGTATTCCACCGAACTGGACTAACAAAAGGAATTATTTTTATTATTATTATTATTATTATTATTATTATTATTATTATTATTATTATTATTATTATTATTATTATTATTATTATTTTGTCTTCTGCTCTTGCTTGACAATTTAGCCTTGCTGTTTATCACATTTTAATTTGAGTGTTTTGTGTCAATTAAGGTAGGACCGGTGGGAATTCTTCTTATATAGTAGTAGTAAATAAGGGTGAGTTTAAAAATTATTAAAGCTGGTAGTGACAAAAAGTGCGATAAAAGGTAGGTTCACGTACTTTTCCCTGTTTTACGCTGATGCACTCCCCTTTTTGTGACGATCCTAATGGCGAACCAGTCTGCCCTTACGGTTATTAGCAAATTATTGGCAAGTTAATCCGAAAAATGAATACTTTACTTTGGACAAATTGTGTCATCACGTTATTTATTTAGACTTTTGAAATTAAAGGGTTACAAAAACAAGCGTGTCAACGGACAGAAAATTTTGTGTGAAAGAAAACACGTCGTTCCGACAGTTGTAATGTTTCGGTCCAGATGTCAGAGTTGAATATCTAGACGAAACATGGATTTATGAAAACGGTTCTAATATCCATCGTTGGGTGCACGATCCTGACATCCATCCAAAATTCAAAGTGAAGGTAAAGGGTACACCATTTTACACATAACATAACAAAACGTAACATAACCTTCACGCCATTGCTTTGTGAGGTGGGAAAAACAATACCTGCCTCTTTTTCATTCACAATCTTTCTCCGTGCTTTTCTATATCCGCATACTTCCCTAGCTTCCACAAGATTCATACATTGTCTCTACCATGTCCTTTTATTTTCAAAACTCCTTATATTCCTTTCTTTTATCATACATTCAGACAAGTTTTACGCGACCTACCAGACCCACTCTTACCTCTAACCTCACCTACATGTATTTGCTTCGTTAATCTTGCGTTGGTCATTCTTTCAATGTGGCCAAACCAACGTAGTGTACTACTTTAATACTTATCTATCATCGTCTTTTCCTCGCCACACTCTTTCATTATACACCCATTCCTCATTCCTTTCTCGTTTTACCACATGCGCTTCTCAGGAATCTCATGCCCACGGCATTTATTTTACTTTCGTGCTTTTTTTGACCTACCCGTGTCTCTCTTCCATACAGTACTGACGGGACAAACACGCCATTACATATTGTTCGTTCTGCAGCTACGCTCGTGCTTTCGATTTTCATTATTGTCCACGTCCCTTCCAATCACTTTCCTCCCAGTATTGACCCTCCGTCCCATCTCCTCATCCATTGTACCATATGCAGTGAACATTATATCCAGATATACCAAGTCGTCCACTTATTCCACGATTTCATCTTACAGGGTAAATACTCTACTCTCGTTTTTACCTTTTCGATTTAACACCACAATCTTAGTTTTGTCCACGTTTAACTTTAAGTCCATGCTCACACAGACTATATCAAACCTCCTCAGAGCAGTTTGAAGCTCATTCGCACTATCATTCAATAAGACTGTCATCTGTATACACCAGAAGTCGTAAATTATGTCACCAACCATTACAACATTTGTATCTGTACACGTTTGCCTAACATATTTATTCATGTATACATTGAACAACCATGATGACATCACACAGCCCTATCGCACTGCATGCTCAATATTGCTCTTATTCCGTTTATTAGACCTTTACTTACTCCATATTTATTCAGTATTTCCCACAGCTTCTCTCTATTCACTCTATCATATGCTTTCTCCACATCTACAAACACACAATACAACTGCCTTTTTACACTTAAACACGTTTAAATCACCTACTGGAGAGCAACCCTCTGATCAATACACCCTCTTCCTGGCATGAAGCCACCCTGCACATCACAAATCTTGGTTTGTGTAGTTTCTCATACTCTATCAATCAGTACTCTTCCATATACTTCACCAGGTACACTGAGCAAACTCATTCCTCTGTAGTTGTTGCAATTACTCTTGTTCCCCTTACCCAGTGGTACAGTGATCGCGGTCTTCCAATCACACGGTATTTTTCCACACTTAAGGAATACACTGAATAATTCACACAATCTTGGTATAAGATTTGCACCTCCAGACTTTAGCATTTCACCAGTGATTTCATGTGCACCTGCCGCTTTGCCGTTTTTCAACCTTTGTACCGTTTTCTCTACCTCACAATATCCTTCTCAGTTTCATTTACCATTCGTTTATATTCTCCTTATTTAACCCTTCAGTCTTATTTTTCTCAGTACTGTACAGCCCTCCGAAATATTCTTACCGGCATTTCCTCACTTCACAATCGTACCATACTATTTCATTACTCGTATTCTTCACACATGCAGAGTTCTGTTTTGGGTCACGTTTTGTATGTTTGATCCATTTCCAGTTTTTTGTTTCCCTAAAAATCATTCTGCATTTTCTCTCCGTCCACAGCCATCACTTCCTCCTTACTTATTCTCCTTGCCTCCTTCGCTTCATTGTTTCTTAATCTGTACACCTTATACAATAACGTTTTCTCAGCAATCATTTCCACGAAAGCATCTTTTTTCTTACACACTGCCTTTTTTACCGATTCATTCCATCAAGCACATTTTTTTCTGTCTACCTACAGTCGCTCTCCTACTTATCTACCCAGCACAATTGACAACACAGTCTTTCAAGCTTATCCATGCACTTTCAACGTCAGTGTCTTTTGCTTCTTCGTTCCACACTGTTCGATTCACACTCCTATTAGCGCATTACTTTTGTGTCTAGGTTTCCAAGTCGTTCATCATATACCATCAAGTCAATCATACTTTTATGTTCACATATTTGCCAATGTATATATGTGCACATTTTTATGTTTAAACCACGTATTAAAACAAACAGGCGTCCCTGCACACAGATGTTAGCAGGAGTTCGCCATTCTCATCGACACCTTGGTCTCCGAACTTTCCATGTATTCATATCACACAATATCACCACCCTTTCGTTTGGCTTACATACGTTCAACACGTTCTCTACATCATTCCAGAAGTTCTCACACTCTTGGTCTCATTCTCCCTTCACCGGTTCATAGCACGCAATAAGAAAAATTCTTCGAAGCTCCACTTTTATTCTAACCCACATTACTCTGGGGGATACCAATTCGTAATGTTTAACACATATTTTCGCTCTTTCACTCACGATCAGTCAACCCCGTTTGCGCCATGCACTTCAGTTTCAACTCCTGACCATAGTGCTAGGTTGCCATCCTTCACCTCCACAGCATCCTTTCCCTTGCGCTCTGTCTCCGATACACAAAGAATATCAAGCTGTCTTTCATGTATTATATTCGCAATTTCAAGTTCTTTACCATGAATACCTCTAACATTCCACGTACCAATTCGCCATTCATTCCTTGCACAATCGTCCGCAAAGAGTCCTGTCTGTTTCGACCTTGACCACCCCTTGTAGCCATATCGATCCCATACTTGGTACCATCTTACTACCGGACGACTATTTGCCTACTACCCCGACACGCAAGGAAGTAAGAAGTAAAAGTATAGACAGAGTCCAGAAAAATATAAATAATATAGAGTGTATTTCTACTGCATGATATATATATATATATATATATATATATATATATATATATATATATATATATATATATAGTTTATATTATAGGCTTATTCGCGACCAAATGATTTAATTACTTTTAATTTATATTTCCGAATTAGAGTTAATTATTTGTTTACCTAATTTAATATTTATTTATTCATTTGTTCTTCTTTATTTTTTTTTTGTTTACGGATTCGATCTAGTTATTTATTTTTATCGTTACAGCTAATAAAACTAATTCTTCTGATAATGGTTATGTTTGTGTATTGTTTTAGAGAGAGGCAGTTATATAACATTAAGTAGGGAGTGACCGCTTACTTCAATTTTAAGCTGAACATTTTTTATGAATCACATCTGGCATGTTTTGAATTTTTATACTATCGTTACAAATACGTATTTATAATTGTTTTATATACCCCGCGCTACCGTGAGGTAGAATATGAGACTTCATTAGTTTTCTATATTTTTATGTTATTGCAAAATGTTTACGCTTTTAGTTTATTTTACGATTATTACTTTTGCGATTACATTTTTGGAAAACTGCGACTATTTATTCGATTCAAGGAACGACGATCTAGGTTATCATAAAACTATGAATGGAGACCAGTTTCAAAATTGGGTGATTAAGCAGCTAACTGCTGACTTGTCCAAACTACACGGAAATTTTGTGGTGGTTATGGGTAACGCACCGTATCATTCGGTGCTGTTAGACAATCCACCCTCATTTTCTAGTAAGAAAGATCAGCTGTAGGAATTCTTTGTTACACATGGGTCGAAATTAAGGGCAAAATTACAGAAAAGCCACTGTGGAACAAATTTCAACCATTTAGGTCCAGCGGGAAGAATTATGTGGTTCAAACATTTTGATTGATGCTTGGATATGAAGTGCCTGCATTGTCAATATAACCCTCTTGAAATAGCATGAGGTTTTTGTACAAATTACTGCAATAAACAAATAAGTTTTGAATCGCTGTCTAAATATAGGGTTCAGAAATTATGGTTTGAGGCTTTATCCAAATGTTCTACAATGTGGCAAAGTTGCTGTTCGCACACAGAAAAGATTATTTCAAATAATTGGGAGAAACATTGGAGAAATTTTTCGATTGAAACTATGCCACCTGTTATTATATCACTAGAAAAACCGGATGCAAATTCAGATAGTGGTATGGATTCACATTATTTCGGTGATATAATGCAGTTGAAATAAGGCTCCACTGTTAGGGATCAACATTTTAGTAAAATATGTTTAAACATTTGAGTTTCGTCAGCTCCTATCCGTGGATACGAAAGCTGCAGCATTTCCATTTAGCTACGACTAAGATGGATACATTTCTGATTATTTACTTTCATGTGTACGTAACAATCCCGAAAAGAATTAATTATTTAGTTGTCCGCTTGTTTTGCTTAAAAATATTCCTGTTCATTACTTTAATTAACTGTTTCCTCTTCTTCTGTAGTTAGAAACCGTTACAGATTTCGACGCAAGACCCCACCAACGCACCATCTCTATTACATCATCCAATCACGTTAGATTGCGTGTTATATAAGCGTAAGCGTGACGAACCCTTCCTTATCCCATAAGCCTTTACCAAGTTTGCTCTACCTGCATGCAGGTGGGGCATCTGCTGAGGAGTAACCTACCGCTGTGCATATATAACTCTGCATTTTCCCAACCCCTATCGTTTTCTTCTCCTACTACAATCAGACCGGTCCGACGACCTCTTAATTTACGCCTCCAGTCTCCCTAACGCAGTCATCTTAAGTGATTTCAATGCCCGTTACACCACCCAAATCGGTGACTCCAGAAGCAAATGCAACAATAACAGGCTATCATTAGCGCTGTTACAGTTGCCGCTTTTGCAAGTCGCTAACACACAGCCTACACATTTTATCTAGGTGCGTCAATAATAGACCATATCCTTGTTTTCAAACCCATAGCTCACTGTTTGGATCGTGAGTGCTATTTAGGCACCACGATCACTTCAGATCATCTACCACTACTGATCAAAACTTTATCTTGTCCAGTCCCCCCAGCACCTCCTCAATATACAGCAATTAAAGATTTTTCGAAAGCAGACTGGAGTGTGTTCTCTGAACACATCTCCAACAACCTTCCGATATCCAATCTTCTAACGACCCAAGATCTCGAGAGGGCCATTAGACACCTAACTTCCGTCATTACGAACGCGGTCGATATCTCAGTCCCATTGAAAAAATCGCATTTTCCGCAAACCGCTCCCACGGCACATCAAAAAACGAATCGTCAATTTTTACGATCTAGGGATCCGGCTCTCTAAACCGAATACAATCAACTTAAAGCCTTAATCAGGTGAGAGTAAATAAAGACAGCGAAGACCCCTGGAGCAAAGCCACCTCCCAGTTACACAACAGAAAGGGGAAACTTCTGGCAACAGTTCGATAGATTGACCAGAAGTGACCCCTAAATCCTACTTAACCGACCCACAGGACAACCTAATCTCGTCCGACCAAGGAAAGGTCAACTTCTTCCGTATTCACCTCCAATCCATTTTCCGATGCCCAGGAGATCCCCAATTCGGCACTCAGTTCAAGGCACCCTTAAAGAGTCGCCTTGAAGAATTCCGTATTTTAAAAAAGGACGCAGTACAGTCCCAGGTCATGACGGCCTAAATCGTAAAATTCTCCGACATCTGCCCGGCCCAACCTTTCGATTACTCTCCAACATTTATAACAAATTCCTAACACTATCCCACTTCCCGACGGACTTGAAATTGGCCTTCAACGTTATGATACCCAAACCTTACTCCGACCAAATCACACCGTCCTGTTATAGACCCCTTTCCCTCCTGAGTTGCCTCGGAAAATGCTTTGGGCAGATTCTAACGAGCGACTCAGAGACCACCTTGAATTCAACAATCTCTTTCCTAACAGCGAATTCAGCTTGCGTCCCAACCGAACGTGTCACGATCCCTTGTGGAAGCTGTTTACAGAACCACCAGAACATTCAATCACAATCAATGAAACCTGGCTGTGTTTCTGGCTCGCCGGTCCCCTACACAAGATCTGCGACCTCAACATACATGACCCAATCTCCAAACTCCTACTCTTGTATCTGACTAATCGGTCAGTTCGAGTCAAAGTAGGCTACAGCTTCGATCCGTTTCAACCTACAGCAGACCTTAGCCCCGATCCTCAACACTATCTTCGCTTCCCGAAGATACACAACCCGGAGTAGCCGTTGCACAGTTTGCGGATTACACTGCCTTCTACGCGGTGAAGCGGAACAGCGGAAAAGGCTCCCGCCTCATATCCAAAACTCTCCGGAACTTTTACAATGTGGCGAAACGGTGGAAAGTCCCCGTCAATCCCACCAAAACCCAAGAAATCCTCTTCCGACGACATCCTAACTACCACGAAGATAAATTTATATAGCCGACACTCTGATCCAGGAAAGACTCCCACTCCAGCAAGAAGTCACCTACCTAGGAATCCTCTTTACTAAAACCCTTAATTGGCTCTCCGATAGAGAACACTTAAGAGGCCAAATATTCAGATGCATACACAGGTTACCTTTCAGGTACCCTAACAACTTCACAACACAACACCCAAACATGTCACCCATCACACACAGAATACAGACATTACAAGAAAACTTTGCACACAAAAAAATCTTCGGCGATGTAATCTCAACCATAGAGATCCTTGCCACTTCGTACACCTACCGTTTTCCTCAATTCCCACGTAAAAACCCAAACTAAAGTCCAAACACCCCCCACCCCCCGATCCTAACAAAACTCCTAGACCTCCCCAAGGAGATAGAAGAATCCCTAGATAATACTACATATGCCCTCCACATCCCACTGTCTATTCGAAGACGTCTTCGTAAGATACCGGTAAACGAATTAGATTAACCTCACACAACACGCTACACCCAGCTAAACAACACGCACACTTATTAAAATAATATTCAAATAAAATCTGATTTTTTTAACAAAAAAACCTTAATTTCGCTATAACTCCATAACTAACAACATTGCATCATTTTTATGGCAAATTTAGTTTACTTTTTGATTTTGATGTAATAGATACTAACATAATTGGAATTAAAATTTTGAGGAAAAAGGTAAAACCTTATTTTTGTATTTTTGACGTCCCCTAGCGAAGGTGATAGACATTAAACATCACTGTTGGTCCTTAATTCGATTAAAACTATCTTTTTAATAAGAGCCAGTTTGGTTCAACAAATCAAACTTTTTGAATTAAAAAGTCTTCATTTTGGTACAACTTTAAAGCGAGCAAAGACATCAACTTGAAATTTCTACGCTTTTCTTGCAAATTTAATCCGCTTTTCAAATACACTGTCAAAAATATACCATGTGATTTAAATTTTAGGAGTAAAATGAAAAAATGATATTATAACAAATTGCGCCCTTTAGCACTTTTACTGCAATTTAAAATAGTTTTTGTGCCTTCGTTATGTAATAGGGCATACTCAGAGAGCAAATGGGTACGGATACAATGCATTTTCCGGCCTAGTCCGGCAAAAATAATACTACATTTTGGTATTCGTTGTAGTGAGAGAATTGATAGAATATTCAACATAATCGACATTTGACATAACACAAAGCGTAATCGCGTTACTGTGTACGTGTACGCATCATGTCCCTATTAGTTCGTTATAAACTGCAAATTACATCTATAAATTATTATGAAGTAAACGAATTGGTAAAGTACCCACAAAATGCGAGTAATGAATTTCGCAATTGTATTTTTTAGGTTATATTGGTTACTGTCAGTTGTCAGTATCGCCAACTTAATTTCAACAGGTATGAAATTTTAAAAAATACAACAATTTTGTTTATTAATTTTAATAACAACTGTTGACGTTGCCACAAAAAATCTTGTGCATCACTTTATCATAAAATGGTTTGAGAGTACTCATACATTTGCAAAGTTTACTCGTACTCGCAAAGACCCATTTTCTGGCCTATACGTTTCTCTTCCAAACAAGTTTTATTTTACTAAAATTGAATAAGTGGTTTAGAATTTACAGCAATTTTAATGATTACACTTTCAATAACGTCTCCCACTCTTATTATGGTCAGTACGCCAATGAACCTTAAACCAAAATTGAGTAGAATTGTTTAGACTTTATAACGATGTAAGCTTTATATAGGAGTTTTGCGAGCAATTTACAATTTTATTATTTAATTTTTAATTGCGCCTCCTAGCAGGAAATACGGAACTAATTTCCAGTATTTTCTCATAGCCACATTTATAATAAAAACTTCCCATTGTTGTGAGATTGACAGGTCCTGAGATCAGCCGGTTACCTCGCTTATTTTCCCACCCGGTACATGCTTATATTCTGTTTAATCTTTTGTAAAAAAATTTCACATAAAGACTTCAGAAGGCAGGTAATTGATGGTTTGCTGGCTAAAAAGTTAGTACTATTAAGACCTCCAGCAAGCTTATCAAATCCAGTACAAATAAAAAAACATAACCCTACAGTAGTTTACGAAATAAGACACGAAAGTTCTGCTTGTCAACTACAATGAAGCACAAAAAGGTGTGCGAATTGCAGCACCAAACAAGAACGCGTCCGCACAGAGTGGATGTGTTCTGTGTGCAAAGTAACGCTTTGCTCATCTAAAAAGGAAACATGTTCACAGGTCTACAATAGGAAAGTAAATTGTGTGAAATGTGAGTAGTATGTACTACAGAAAAGTTTCAATACAAGCATAGTGGTGCATACGATATACCACCGTCCCATGGGTATTACACCCCCAGGAAAGTTCTTCAAACAGTGTTCTGTATTTTATAT
Organism: Vesta saturnalis; assembly: GCA_036346205.1. NCBI lineage: Eukaryota > Metazoa > Arthropoda > Insecta > Coleoptera > Lampyridae > Vesta > Vesta saturnalis. The sequence continues at coordinate 23,982 of JARFJB010001157.1, read as the reverse complement.
TATTGTGTTTGTTCGAATGCAATTAATAATTTTCTTAATAGTAAATATATATTCTTCTGTGCAGCACGGCCAAAAAAAAAGTCAAAGTTTCTCCATGCCTGTAAAGATAAGAACGAAATTAAATACTATAGAACATCTGCGCGAAACGAAACCTAACAATAACAATGTTACAATCAAAGCAGTATTAAAACTAAAGGATGCTCAGTAGCAGCCTTCCAAATATATGTATCTATTATAGCTACAATGACTGCCAGTAAAATTGTTAAAATCTCTATTTAAGTACATTCATTATAATCAACACTTTCAGTTTCATAATGCCCTACATGTTTTTATAAACTACCTACAGTACTTTCACAGTTTACTCTTCTATTCTTGATATCATCTTTAAAGCTGTTTCGTTATGTAATTAAAATTCCAAATAATTGACAAGTTCAATCAAGAAGGAGATCAAACGCTTTCACCTTTGTTGCGTAAGAATCTGCTTGTAAACAATCCTTAGAATAGAATGCAGCTACACTTTACCAACCATCAAACATTTTATCTTGGTTAAAGTATTCAAATTGCTTTGGATTATGCGAAAAAATTAATATTACGGAATGTATTTGTACACTTCAGATAAAAATAATTAAAGTGTCTTACTATAAGTTACTGAAAAAATACAAGAGTGAAAGTTCGTTCCACGACCATAATAATTAAACAATAGATCAAGATCAATGTTGAATACTAAATGCCTCAATTAATTACGTAATTGGACAAAGGAAGTCAATGAACGAATTCCACACTAGTTTTTTTAATTGTATTTATGTACATGTATTTTTTTTTAATTATGTAACGCATTCCTGTTGTAAGATAATTTCATTGAAGAAATAAGACAACTTGCTTTACGTCCGGTTCTTCTTCTAAAAAAAGAAACAACCTTCACGTTCTAATTGAGTGAAATGTCAAGTTAAAAAATTATTTCTTTAATATATATTATAAATTATTTAATTAAGATTTTCATCGTACAGTGTTGATTTAGTAAGTGCTATCACGTAAAACTCATTTACATTCTTTCATGTCTTCGTTGGCCGTGACAGTTTGACAGTTTTCTCCCAACGTTGCCTAGTTTAGGCTACATACCGAATATAGTGTGACATAATTTTTTAATGACGAGTTATTAAATCTTAATTTATTCTTACTTCGATTCCGTTGAGAAATATTTTAATTTCCGAACAGTTTCAAAATTATTTAAAAAAAAACAAAAATCGACGATTTCTAAAAACTCAAATATCTCCGTAATTATAAAAGATATTAAAAAACGTTTCAGATCAAAGTTACTTACTTCGATAAGACACACTGATGTCAAAATTAAATTCAAGATGGCGGTTTCCAAGATATTAATAGCTACTTTCTTATTTTAAATTGGCGCCATATTAGATTTTTAAACAATTAAATGGGATTGTTTTTCTCTTTTCCACGATGTATATATGTATGAATAAAAAATTATGAGAAATATTAATTGTTTTCATTTTAAATCAAGTAGCCATGATTAACAATAAAACAAAATTTATTATTATACGACTAACTTTTAAGTTGTATGAGTTTATTGATTATGTAAATAATTAGTATTGTTGTGTTGTATTATTAAGTGATAAATGTATAATAATTGTTTTTTTTTCTATTGGCGACTTTTCCAATAAATGAACAATATGATATGTTTTGTACATACATAAAGTGCTACAAAAACTCCCCTCTTCCTGCTCAAGATAATCCAGAACGTAGGCAACCGGACATGAAAATATTTGCAAAATTAGATTCAAATATGCAGTATTACGGATGTCTTAAAGAGCCCAATAGGACATAAATGTTGTTACTGAAGATGAGGAATTGACTTTAGCTTGTGTGCAAGTAAATCCGAATATTTCGACTTGAGAAGGCGAAGCTCAAGTTAATATGACTAAGACTAAATCATCGAGAATTAAAAAAAAAACACAATTTCCAGGCATATAAATTACACATTGCGCAGACTTTGTAACCAAATGATAATAGCCGTAGAACAGCATTTTGTAGATGGTTTTTAAATAAAATTGCAGAAAATGGTGATTTTATAAATCAAGTTTTATGGACTGACGAATCCTACTTCTCCAATTGTGGATTATTTAATCGCCATAATGAGCACCATTGGGCACAGGAAAATCCACACATAGTGCTTCCACGGCGCACCCAGCTTCGTTTCGGCTTTAATGTTTCTTGTGGCACATTGGGAAATCGTTTAGTTGGTCCTATAATTTTTATGGAACCTTAACAGCGCAGCGTCACACGGAAATTCTGCAAATATATCTTGAAGATTTATTAGATCATCTACCTTTGGCACAAAATGTTCAAATATGGTATCAGCAGGATGGCACTACCGCACGTAATGCTGGCAATGTTATCCGATATTTAAACGACCGTTTTGATAATAGAGTAATTACCACCAGTACACCTAAATAAACGGCCAGCACTTTGAACATTTATTGTAATGTATTATGTACGTATTACTAATATCACGGTGTATCGTTGTGTTTAATTTGTTTAATAAATAATTTTTACTTGCAAATTGTTAATCATGGTACTTGATTTAAAATGAAAACGATTAATATTTTCCATAATTTGTTATTCGTACATAGGTTGTTATACATCGTTGAAAAGAAAAAAAATTCCATTTAATTTTGTAAAACTCCAATATGTTTGGCTTGGAGTGCTTGATGATCATTTAATTGGTGGTCCATATTTCCTCTCATTACGATTAATCATCACTTTGTACAGGAGAAATTGCCTGCACTTCTTGAAGGAATTACTCTTCTCCTCAAACAAAATTTATGGGTTATGCACGATGGTGCACCATCCCATTTTAGCATTAAGGTACATCGTCACTTAGATACAGTATATCTAAATAGTTGGATAGGTAGGAGAGATACCCAACATTGGTCAGCTTGCTTGTTACACGTCCAAACCGCACTAGGCGTCGTGTAGGCTTACTAATGTAAGCGGGTTGCCAAGCCAGCTAACAGGGAGATGGGCGTGGTCGAAATAATAAGTAAAATGGATGATTAATAAGCTCAAACACCTTACACTTGTACTCAAATAGCTCAATTCGGGAAAATATGTCTCTAGGCGCCACCACAATCGAAACTTTGTTAATATAATTGTCTTAAGCTGGATGTTAATTAACCCTACTTGATTGTGGAAAGTAGGATTGTGCTTATTCGGTAAACTCATATACGAAGGTTCTAACACAAACACTCGTCCACAACAATTCAACTCAAACTCAAATAAACTTAGTACTACCCAGGTTATTAAAAACTTTTTGAATACACCTCGTATACCAAAACTTCCAAAATAAAATTTATCACTCAAATTCATTCAACGAACGGTAATTAATTTTTAAAATTCTTAACATGAACGATATCTTTTAAATTTAATTTACTCTTGAATCGTAGTTGACATTCGTAAACATTTAAGGTTTCAAAACTCAAACTTTTTGTTATACTTAATGAAATTTTTAAGACAACAGCTGATCTGTTAATAGTGCATTGCTCTAATGAAACTGACATAGAAATTTTGTAATCAACCTGGCTAATATAAACTTTCAGGTCGTTCCTTAAATCTGAAAAATTAAAATCTGCAAAGCTTACTTTTAAAATTATCAAAACAAGATCACCAATTAAGTAAATGTTACAACTGTGTTTCATACCTGGTTAAATAAACAACAAAGTAAAAAAAAATTAACGATAAATATATATTGTCCTGCATAAAATAATCAAAACCACAAATATTTACATAAATTACATCAGCGTGGTTGAAAGTTAAAACCACACGTCACTACCAATTTCTGCAAAAATTCTTAATACTATACAACCCAACACAACATAATTCGAGAACGATTATCTTTTCGCTTCTAAGCTAATTAATATTTGATCACATTACACAAATGAACTAAACCAAAGAGATAATCGTGCTTTACTAAATTTTTAAAATACTTAAATATAAACCTTACTTAAAATCGTCCATTAATCCTTGGATTTTCTTTCTTCTTTCTTCCGTAAACCAATTATATGTAGTCCATTTGTACTGCTTAAAATTGCCTGAAGCACATTACAAAAGGCTCAACAAAACTTATTCCTCTGTACACTCACAAATAGTCTAATAACACGTAATAAACTGTATACGTTTGGTTGCCTCCTAAAATTTCTAGCAACCCTTTACACCAAATTAGTCCCTTATACAAATAAAACTTTCAATGTCATATAACGTTACTTAAACTTTGGCTTAATATACAACAAACGCTTCGTTTAGTTAACGGGTGGTCTCATAAATACTTTTAGCCGAATCTCGTTACAAGGACACGCGCTGCACTTAATACTTTAACATAACAACTGTTATCTTTATTCAAATCTGCTTACGCACTATTATTTTCTTGAAAATAAACAAACTAATTTTTATCTTCAACTTCAATTTTAATTATTGTTTTGTTTATGAATGTCTTTTTCAATTTATCCCCGGTTCGGGTTACGCAGTTGATTAAACAATTACTGCCTCATTAAAATTCACAAACATACTCCAACATCATCACAGTCTATCCCACACTAACTCGCGTGCGCGTCTCACCGAGCTCTCATCACAAGCCAAAAGCTAACTTAACTTCAACTCCCAACGACAACAACCCTCGTCAATCTCTGACTTCCCTATTTATAACTTCAGTCATCCATCTTTAAACATGTCTTCCTTCCGCGTTATATTCTCCAATCGTATTCACTCAAAATTCCATAGTTCTGATAGCTGCTTCCCTCTATACAAGCACGCGTGTAATTACAATACATCGCCATATTTGTTTTCACTTACAAATTTTTCAATTACTTCATGAAGAAATCATTTTTCGTCACCACATTCATTCAATAGCCCCTCTGGACTATTACACAACATTTAACACTTATCTCCAACTTGCGCTCGATCTCGTTCCGCAACATTTGCAAAAATAAGTACAGTCTAATGTCTCAAATTCCATATACATACACATATTCTCAAAACAATTGCACAACATTACAAAACCCTTCGGAAATTAATACTTAAACATACCCAATCTTTCTCTACATATTTTCTAAAACATTCTACACTTATTCTTCACATTTTCTAACCAAGATTACTCATTTATCTTCAAACATTCCTTTCTTTATGGTAGCCAAACAGAAGCAATCCAGTGGAAAGCATTATCGTCCCATAGACAAATTTCTCTTCACATTTACATTCATCAAAATCTAATTATTCCAACATTAAAGTCTCTATAACATTCAAAAACACGTATCTACATACAGAATTATATTTCTCGTAAATTTCCAGTGGCGTATCATACACCCACATACATTATGCACATACACAAAATTTTTTTTTTCCGTTCAAACTCAATACACTCGTGCTCAAAACACGTAATACACGTCATTATAACATCCTACATACAGGGTGCGTCAACGCAACCTGACATGCTCTCCTGAACTAAATTAAAGACCTCAAGAATCGAATTACAACCGGCTGTGAGACAATAAGAAATACAGTAGGAGTATTTCAGCGAATACGACAGTCAATGAGGCAAACAGTTGACTCTTGTATCACGTGTGAGGGAAGCCATTTTGAACATCTGTTATAGGTTTGCATATATTTAAAATCATTTTAATTACTCTAGTTTTGTGTTATTGTTTTGATTTAATGTTACTGTCTTAGATAAAACCTTTAGAAATATTGACAGCAACCTACCCAAAGCTTTTAATAAATTTCGAGTTAATAACTTTAAAACTCTTTGAAATAATTAATAAAAATAAATAACAAATTTAAATTTAAACACTGTACCTCGGAAACGAAGCTTATTTTGACCTACGTGTATAGGCACTTTGTTTCGCAAAATAACTTCGGCAACCGCCCCCTAAAATCTTTCGCACTTATTTACAAACACCTATATCTATATACAGGGTGTCCCACGAGTATCGAGTATCGAGTTTAGTTTATTTCCAACTGTAGCAACAGACATTCTTCATAATCTAAAATTATTTTCATCATTTACAAAGGGCCGGTACACAGGTGGCGCACCAAACTTATGTTTTTTTAATACTAATCCCCCTATATTTCTGATTCTGATCAAAATGGGCTTAACGTTAATCGGTCAATTATGAACCGTTTAGATTTTATGATCGAAAATATAGTGAAAAGAAGTCATGTTTCAAAAATCATCACGACTTCACTGTCGGAAATGTATCACCGATTAAAGTGTCCAGTGCTTTTCCATGCCCAGAATTTTCATATTAGTGCTTATTAATCAACTACTTCGCATTACCGTATACAAGACGTGACCAAACACGAAATCGTGAATAACTCAATTTATTCAAATGGAACACCCTGAATATTTTTATACCGCTTTTTTAAAAAACGTTACTCGTTACATCCTTGTTACTTATTGAAAAAGTAATTTCAGTAGACTACTGTGATTGAATCTAACATAACAATTAGGACCTATAACATTTCTAAGTAGTCCGGATAGAAAATAAGAAACAACATTCGTGTTGAGAACGGAATTTTGTTTTTACTTTTTTGATATTAATACCGATTGTCCCATATCAGAGGGTCGTATGCGCCAAAATACAATTTTGCGTCCGTTGTATGTATTATACGAAAATACGTGCCACGGGCGTAAAATTTCATTTTTTGTACAAACGCAAACGCAAACGTTCACGCGTACGCGCCCACGCACACGAACACGCACACTCCCACTCACACGCACACGTACACGCACACGTACACGCATACTCACAGGAACACGCACACGTACACGCACACGCGCAGGAACACGCACACGTACACGCACACGTATACGCACACCTGCACGCACACGAACACGCACATTCAAAGGTAAACACAAACGCAAATGCAAACACAAACGCAAACGCAAACGCACGCGCACGCGCACGACGCACACGCACACGCACACGTACACGCATATGCACTGGAACACGCACACGTACACCCACACTCAAGCGCAAATTCAAACGTGCACGTGCACGCGCACTATCCGCACACGTACAAGCACACGCACACGCACCTGCACATGCACACGCACACGCAAACGCAAAGGTAAACGCAAACGCAAGCGCAAATGCAAACACAAACGCAAACGTTCACGCGTACGCGCCCACGCACACGAACACGCACACGAACACGCACACTCCCACTCACACGCACACGTACACGCACACGTACACGCATACTCACAGGAACACGCACACGTACACGCACACGCGCAGGAACACGCACACGTACACGCACACGTATACGCACACCTGCACGCACACGCACACGCACATTCAAAGGTAAACACAAACGCAAATGCAAACACAAACGCAAACGCAAACGTGCACGCGCACGCGCACGCGCACGCGCACGCGCCCACGCACACGCACACGCACACGTACACGCATATGCACAGGAACACGCACACGTACACCCACACGCAAGCGCAAATTCAAACGTGCACGTGCACGCGCACTATCCGCACACGTACAAGCACACGCACACGCACCTGCACATGCACACGCACACGCAAACGCAAAGGTAAACGCAAACGCAAGCGCAAATGCAAACACAAACGCAAACGTTCACGCGTACGCGCCCACGCACACGAACACGCACACGAACACGCACACGCACACGCACACGCACACGTACACGCACACGCATACTCACAGGAACACGTACACGTACACTCACACGCACACGCAAGCGCAAACTCAAACGTGCACGTGCACGCGCACTCTCACGCACACGCACACGTACAAGCACACGGACACGCACACGCACACGCGCACGCACCTGCACATGCACACGCACACGCACACGCACACGCTCACGCACACACCACACACGCACACGGACGCGCACGGATACGCACACGCACGCGCAAGCTCACACACACACGCACACGCACACGCACGCTCACTCGCACACGCACACGAACACGCACACGCGCAGGCACACGCACACGCACACGAACACGCACACGCGCAGGCACACGCACACGCACACGCACAAGCACACGCACACGCACACGCACACGCACACGCACACGCACACGCACACGCACACGCACACGCACACGCACACGCACATGCACACGCTCACGCACACGTACACGCACACACACACGCGCACACACACCGCACACACCACACACACACGCACGCGCACGCACACACGCACACGCCCACGCACACGGATACGCACACGCACACGCACGCTCTCACACACACGCACACGCACACGCATGCTCACTCGCACACGCACACGAACACGATCACGCGCGGGCACACGCACACGCACACGCGTACGCACACGCGTACGCACACGCACGCGCACGCGAATACGCGCACGCTCACGCACGCGCGCGCACACACGCACACGCACACGCGCACACACACAAACACACACACACACATACCGCACACACACACTCACATATACACGCAAACGCACGCACCCTTGCACGTACACGCGTGCGCATGCACGAACGCACGCACCCTTGCACGCATTTACACACGCACATAGGCACAATGGCCGATCTGGGCGAAATTCTGCCAAACATTGTAAAATGAGCTAATAAGTCGAGTTAGCGTTAATGAACAAAAACTCGATTACATAACTTTCTATTACGTACATATGTATATGTAGATTGGAAGGTAAAAATTATTATTAAGATTATTTCATTTCTTTTAATTCTCACTTTGTAGGTTGAAAAGTCGTGTGTTACTCCATTCCATGTATTTTAGTTAATAATAATGTTGAATTAATTAAAATTATTTCACATTCAATAATAAAATTTATTTATATAAAAATGGTTTACCTGCGACGTCCAAGATGGCGGGCGACGTAATAGTTCCTGACGCCAGCTCTAATAATTTATGTGCTTAATGTGGTAGAAGCGCCCCAATAAAACAAGTAAAGTGTAATAAGTGCCTCAGTTACTAACATGAAAGCTGTGCCAGAAATACACTAAAAATCAGTTTGATAGTGATAATTTAAATTGTTGTGAATCTTTGAATAACGACGATTTACTTCAAGGTAATGAAATATTTGAATTAAATAAAAAACCTAGTGAAATTGAGTATTTGAAAACTATAATAAAAAGTAAAAATCAACTGATTTCAATCTTATATGATAAAATTAAATTATTAGAGGAAAAAGTTGAATTAATTGAAAAAAACGTTCCTTTAGGAAAAAATCCCACTGTAGTTTAACCCGCAACGAATGGTAATATCGATAAAAAGATATATAATACTTTAACTTCTGGTTTAGTACATAGCGGTCGAGAACAAGGCACTTATAATAATATATTTACTAAGAATATGGCTATTCTAATTGATAATCAAACACATGCACCTACATATGCTTCAATTGCTACAAATAATAGGAAACCAACGCCAGTAATAATAACTCAGAAAATACTCACAAATGTACGTAATGGATTAACAAACAAAAATACGGAAAAATCTAAAAAACGCTATTTAAGACCATCTTCAAATGAAAGGAGTTCCTAAATTTGAGCACCTACACGTAAGTCGCCTACAACCGGAACTCGATGAGGTGGCATTAGTAGATTACTTACAAAAAAATAATACGTGTAAAAAATACAGACCAAGTATCCCGAACTTTATAGTAGTTTTAAAATTACAATTGATGCAAATAGAGTAGATCTGACTAAAAATTGTGGCCAGCCGGGGTAACCATAAATAAGTTTTTTCCACACCTCGAGAAACGAAAGGAAAGGGATAAGATACTGAAACTGAGCAACCCGACTTAAGAGTAAATATAGTGACAAATAATTCTATGCTAACTAACAGGCGTCATACGCAGTGGTCTTTGTTACACCTTAATATTCAAGGTGTTCTCAACAAAAGCTTTCTTCTGGAAGAGCTTCTGAGGGAATGCAAAGTAGGTGTATTGTGCTTAACCAAACACTGGATTTCAAAAACGCAAAATTTTAATGTGGTAAATTTCTTTAGTTACAGTAGACTTTCCAAATACTGTAGAGAATCTCATATACGTGGTGGTTCAGCTATTTTTGTGAATAATATGTTTAAAGACACATGCAAAAGGCTGCCGTAGATAAATTAAGTGTTGTAAAATCATTTGAGTGTTGTGCAATTTCTTTTATTAACGATATTTGTGTTGTCTGTATTTATAGGTCACCAAGTGCTCTGGAAGAATTTTTTAATCAGCTAGGTTTGCTTCTAAGCTATATGACAAACAATTTTGAACACATTATATTAAGTGGGGATTTAAATATAAATAGCCTATCGGGAATAATAAAGATGTAAAATCGCTATTTCACATTCTTAACGATTTTAGATTTGCATCTGTATTCAATGAAGTTACCAGAGTAGGTAGGTGTAAATGTCGGATACATCTCATAGTAATATTGATTATGTTCTTGTAAATTGTCCTGAATTAATCAAAGATCACCTCAATTTTCACCCTGGTTTGTCGGATCATCATGCACGATTAATATACTTTACTCATACTTTACTCATTCACATGGTTGTATACACAATTCTTATACAACCTACCATGCCAATGCGGCTGAGCATACATAGGAGAGAGTAATAGACCACTAAAAGTGAGAACGCAGGAACATAAGAACAAAGTCTGCAAGGCCGAAATAGAAAAATCAAGAATCGCCGAACATGTCTGGAATGTAAACCACCGCATCCAATGGGATAACATACAGTAGTGGCAAAGGATGAGAATACAACTCGTCGGAAACTCAAAGAAGCCAAATGCATCGCACTAGCAGAAAATCCAACAAGCCCAAGCTAGTGTGGAAATGAAATCCATATGGATTCCAATAATATATATATATATATATATATATATATATATATATATATATATATATATATATATATATACATATACATATATGGTGGGCCACCACCAACGGGACGGTCTTTTGTATTTAGGCAATACGTTTTTTCAAATTGATTTTTCAGTAGTGGCCACACTTTAAAATTATTTTCGTACATACTGGGTGTTCCAGAAAAGCGTGACTTATCAAACTTTGTATTTTTTGGATAGCACTGTAAAAATAATATTTTGAATTTTATGAAAATAATTGGTTTTCGAAAAAAAATCATACGGGCCGAATTAATTAAATTAGAATGACAAAATTCTAGTTGTAAATATTAAAGTTGTTACCCTTTGAATCGCTATAGCAAATGATTCTTAATTCCTTACAGTTGTAAAATAATTACATACAAATCACATTATCTTGGTAATTTTAAATATAACACCCTATATTTTATTAATCTACATTATTCAAAAAACATTCTCTATCATTTGGTATATGGGTTTCCTATACCTAAATATTACAGTTTTTTTGTTATTCAACATTTTCTTAAATTTAATGTGTTTATTTATGAGATAAAAGAAATATTCGAATAATTATTATCATTTTTATTCTTAACACTCAAGTAAATTAAAAGTTATTAACTAAAAGCATAAGAACGGTAAAGTATTTTTTTAATGAGAGATGTAATAATTATACTAACAAAAACGAACAAGATGCGAGGAAAAATTAATTTTACTCCAACATATGCTCAAAATGTCTGCCATCTGCCTGAATACAACAATAAATTCTATTTTCAAAAGATCTTCTTACTTTATTTAACATTTCTGGCGTTGTACTGTCGAATGCATTAGAAATTCTTATTTTCATATCCTCAGGAGTAGGGGGGACTATTTGATTTACTATAAGTTGAACAATCCCCCATATACTGAAATCCATTGGAGTAACATATGGAGACCCTGGGTGACCAATTACAAGGACCACCCCTGCCTATCCACCTATTTCTAAATTTTCTGTTCAGATACTCTCTGACAGGCCGATAAAAATGAGCGGGTGCTCCATCCAACTGGATCCACATGTTTTCTCGTATATTTAACGGAATATGCTCATGGAGTATCCAAAAATCACGTTTTAAGAAATTCAAAAATTTTTTTCCGTGTAGATGGCCATCAAAGAAATATGGTACAATCATATAATCGCCTAATATTCCCGACCAAACGTTTACAGTCCATCGGTGTTGGCGATCAACAGTACGAATAGTGCATTTATCTGTAAATTCCACGAATTAAAAAAATCAGGATCTCTGCCATCCTTATCTAAAGCCCATAAGCAAAAGTTTAAACGCATATTATAGTCCCTTTCAGACAAATGTTGATGTAACTGAATATCATATGGATAATATCCATTTTAAGTATCCTGCGGACACGTGCTCGACTGATACCTGTTTCATTCGAAATTTTTCTAGTACTTGTATGAGGGTCATCAGTAACATGAAACTCATTTTCATTATTCCCAGTAACTTGTTTTGTTTTATTCACCTTCTGATATGCAACTGACCCAGCAGCACGAAACCTATTCAACAACCTTTCAAAAATTTCTTTTCTTGAATGTTCTCGGTGGTGGTACTTTTGAGCATACAATATAGAAGCCAGAAAACAATTTTCTAAACATTACCCAATGCACAGTATCGTATGAATTCTTTCTTGTAATCCGTATTTCATTTTAAACTATTATTTTAATAATTTAATAATAAGGAAAATTATTGTGCACAATAAGTTAGAGACTTTAAAAAAACAACTTTTAATTGCATTATGTCTGAAAAGACAGCAACCTACTAGATTAAGTTAAATTTTTTGTTATAAAGGATTAACATTAAATTTAAGAAATGACAGCAAGCAACCTACTAGATTAAATTTTAAATTTTTGTTGTATTATACGGGATTTTACATTAATTTAAGGAAATGTTGAATAACAAAAAAAACTGTAATATTTAGGTATAGGAACCCATATACCAAATGATAGAGAATGTTTTTTTGAATAATGTAGTTTAAAAAAATACAGGATGTTACATTTAAAATTACCAAGATAATATGATTTGAATGTAATTACCTTACAATTGAAAACTTTGAACACCATGTAGGGAATTAAGAATCATTTACTATAGCGATTCAAAGGGTAACAACTTTAATATGTACAATTAGAATTTTGTCATTCTAACTTAATTGATTCGGTCAGTATGATTTTTTTCGAAAACCTATTATTTTCATAAAATTTAAAATATCTCGAAAACTGTAATATTTACCTATAGGGATCATTTATTAAAGTGCACCTTATTTTTACAGTACTATCCAAAATTGAACGAAAATACAGGGTGTTTCATTAAGAAAAACATAAGTTTGATCAGCCACGCTTTTCTGGAACACCCAGTATGTACGAATGTGGCCACTACTGATATACATAACCCCCCTTAAAAATAAATTTGAAAAAACGTATTACCTAGATACAAAAAACCGTCCCGTTGGTGGTGGCCCACCCTGTATATAAGTTCTAAAATATATGTATATATATATATATATATATATATTATGGATTACGCAGTGGCTCAGCGGTAAAGGTGTCAGACTAGTAAGTGAAAGGTACCAAATTCGAATCTAAGAGTAGTCAAGTGCTTGGGAAAAAATAATATATGTAACATATGAATTCGACTCAAGTGCGACTAAGCCTGATGACGGAAGCAGAGTCCACTTCCGAAACGTCGCGCTCAAAAAGAAAAAAACTGTGGAAATAGGCCGATCAAATCAACTAATTTTCGGGTAATATTATACTTCAGCTGTATTGTTCATATGTATGCTAAAGCTTCCTAAATTTCTTTACTTTTATAATTTTGTGTTCACCAAAACATAAATTAGTAGACATTATTTAATTGAAATTATATACCTATAGTAATAATATACTAAAACTACTGTAAACAAACATTTTCAATAAAAGATTACATCCTTTTACAGTAATGGTCGCGTGCATGACAATTGTCACAAGCTTAAATTTATTGCCTTATTATAAAACCACTTACTGAATGTTGAAGGTTAAAATATTACTGCACCCACAAATGTAATCTAACAGTCTGGTATTCTAATAAATAAATGACGATATGATATTTATTAGTGACAAGTAAGTACTTTTAATCACAGTAGTTATTGTATATCAATTGTGAAGTGTCTCAAATTGTTGTTGGTGTTAGCTAGTGATTTTTAGCAGTTAATATTCTTCGCTATTTCCGTAATAATGGCTGTAAACTACACTTACGCTGAGCAAACGGATACATTGATGGTTTTAGGATATTGCGTAGGAAATTGTCGTAGAAGTGCTAGAGTATACAACAAAAGGTTTCCAAATCGTCGCGTGCCCAATGTTAAAACTTTTGCAAACATAGAAAGACGCCTTCGCGAAACGGGAAAATTTGCACCTATCACAGCTGATCGTGGACGTGCTCCTACAATTCGCACCCTCAGGGTAAAGGAAGAAATTCTGGAAGAAAATCCAGAAGTAAATAGTCGATGCTTAGCATTAAAGGCAGGTGTTTCAAAGAATGTTACTCATAGAGTTCTTAAAGAACAATTGCTATATCCTTACCATGTACAAAACGTCCAGGAGCTTTTGCCAGCTGATACCATCGCGCGTCTTGACTTTTGTAGGTTCATTCAAGAAAGAAGAGCTAAAAATATCAATTTTCATAGCAAAATTTTATTCACTGATGAGGCGTGCTACACAAGGAGTATGACAAATTTGCACAACGAACATGTGTATGGAAATGAAAATTTACATGTCATCAAGCAACGCCACTTTCAATATGAGTTTAGAATGAATATATGGGTAGGGATAATCGGCAGTTTTGTTATGGGCCCTGTCATTTTACCAAATCGTTTAAATGGAGAGTATGTTTAGAGTTCCTATAATTTGGTTTCTACACGGTGGAGCACCACCTCATTTTACATTGAACGTTCGGAATCATCTTCATGTGCAGTTTCCTAACAAATGGATAGGCAAAGGAGCTAATGCTCCTGCAAAATGGGCACCTCGTTCACTAGATTTAAATATTTGCGATTCTTTTGTGCGGAGAGCTCTAAAGAGCAAAGTGTATTCTTGTCCTATAAACACACAGGACGAACTTTGGCCAGAATACAGAACGCCTCATTAAGAATGATGCAGAAATGTTACAACGAGTACAGTTCAATTTTTTTCGTCGAATCAACCTTTGCATCCAGGAAGATGGTGACCACATTGTGCATTTACTGTAGATATAATAAAGTACATACTTATCACTAATAAATATCATAACAAATTGCCTTATCGCCATTTATTTCTTAGAATACCAGACTGCTAGATTACATTCGTTTTAAGAAATGCAGTGCGCGGTCCCTCGAATTTTATTTTTTTGTGTCTAAACCTTAACAGATATCATCAATTAAAAAGTAACACAAAAAATTACTATCGAATGCCTCTCTAAAACAATTTTTTTAAAGTTATTGGCCTTAACATTAAAAAGTTTTTGGCTGGTTTATGCCGGGTACGAAACACGTTTCGTACACTAATGGTCCACTGATAATAAATAATATCATCTTAAAAGGTGACCTACATCTGTAAGGAGTACAATATCGATTATTATCCAAATTGATCCAAGCATTCTGTCGTTATGGATAAAATAATTTTCTCTTGAAAGAACTTGGAAGAATAATACTAGCTAAACGAAACGCATATAGGTCCACACATTTTAGGGACACCCTGTATATTTAAAATACTTGACTTTTTCGGTTGTTTATATAAAAATACACGAAAAACACTCAAAAAGATAAGTATTTTAAATTAAAAAGAAGTTGTGTACTAAATTTTGCAAAGTACCTACTATACAATAACATTCCATTACTGAATTGTTTCTACCGTAAACCTTAAATTTAACATTCAATAAAGACATCACAGAAGTCTTTGGAGAAACTATTCACATATATGCAAATTCAACGATGAAGAAAAGTTTCATTACAATACTTATTTACAGTACATCATTGGTATGGAGTGAAAGGTGTAACCGTTATTAATAAATCAAAATTATAAAATAACTTTGGTTAATGAATAATTATTAATGTATAATTTGTTTTAATAATACTAAAATTAAATTATGTAACCTATTAAAATTGCTTGTAGATGATTTTATTATTGAGTAGAAATTTGATATAATTAAATAGTAAAGATAATTAAGGTATTCGAAGATAGGAAAAGGAAAAAAAGACATTTTATAATAATGATTGGTTTAAAGTCAAATTCAAAAATAATTATGTATTTAAAATAAATAATTTGCCTACAAATATGGAATTTAAGGTATTTAAATGTATTAACTACACTTAAGCATATGAGTTATGGATGGTGCTTTTACCGTATTTAAATTGAATTTCTGTATTACGATGAGTTTTAAGCAATATTTTTTATTTCCGTGTTTCAATTGTTATTTTTAATACCACAATCGATAAAAGCAGATTAGCCAATTTATTAAAAATAATTGCGGGTTAGATCCCACGTTCTCTAAAAATCTTTAAAATATCTGGTCCTTCCTACCGATAAAATTGGGAACTTGCTCACGTTATTTCTTGCAAAGAAGCGTTCAGTTAAACTAGATAAACGAGCACAATGCATTAAAACTCAATATTTACAGTAATTTATCCTCATAGAGCATTTCAAACCGTGTCCAACGTCAGACGGTATTATTTACACATTGCCATAGTGAGAATAGTGCCACTTAATACATTATAGTTTTATTCAACGTGTCCAAGGTAAGAATGACAGCATGTTGATATCTGTAACGGTAAGGGATGGAAGATCGGTCAAATGTGGCACAAGTTAGGAATTAATGAGGTTATTTTTATTACGTTTACAAATTCCAAATACATTTAATAATTTTAAAGATATTTGAAAAAAACTGTATTTTGAAAAGTTTTACTTTTTTCTGGGTTTATTATAGGAGCTGTTAAAAACGGAGCACACCTGTCCATTACAACTTTTTTTGATCCATTAGACGACCATTACTGAAATTTGAACGACGTTTCGTTTCTGAACAAGCATCAATTTTTTTTTAAATAGGTGCAAATAGTTATGATAGCATTTTCTTGTAGCATTTTTGATTACAAATTCATCCATATAGCATATGTTTTCTGCAAGTTTTACAAAAAAAAGCCATTTTATTAGTATCCCTATCTTATGCATCAAAAGCCATTGAAAACAGTATTTTTTATAATAGAATTAGTTATAAATAATCTTCTAAAACCAGATTACATAATTTTCCAAAGATTAATAACCCCCATTTTACAGCTGAATCGAAAACAATTGCCACACGATCAAGTAGCCCTTGAAAACAATGTCTATAATACAATTTGGACATTTAGTGTTTGCCAAGTCATGATACAAGACGTAGACATTTTTGGGAGTGGTATACAAGAATGTGTCAAGACCATGTGAATTTTCCATCAAACATAATCTCATCAGATGAGAGTATGGTAGACAATAACGCAATACAAAGTATCGGGTCGAAAAAATTACGTTCAAACAAATCTAACATCGTTTCGGTTTTAACATGTGGGTAGGAATATTTGGTAGGAGGCTAATAGGACCATTTACTTACAATAAATCACTCACATCGCAACGCTATTTAAATTTACTAGAAAATAATGCTGCGGAGGAGTTAGATCATTTTCTGATTCCAACAACATGGTGCTCTAGCCCATAACGCAGCAATTGTTCGTGATTACTCGTCTATTCAATTTCCGGAAAGGTGGATTGGCACTGGTTCAACCGTATCTTGGCCAGCAAAATCCCCAGACTTAACACCTCTAAACCTTTTTTTCTGGTGTCACAAACCTTTGAAAATGAAGAACAATTATTGAAACTCGTTATCACTGCATTTAACACAATTACCCCAGATATGCTATCATGTGTTTTGGATTCAACAGCAAGAAAGGCTTATTTACGTTAACAAAGCGGCGGTAACCTATTTGAACATTTATTATAAATTTACTTAATTCAATGCTTTGGTTAATTTTTTATAGCTAATTCTGTCATAAAATACGGTTGTGAATAGTTACTTGACGAAAAAACTAGGGAATAAAAATATAAAATGTATTTTTGAAAAATTTACAAGAAACATATGCATAACAACATACCAAATGGCAATGTCAATTTTTCTTTGACATATTTAAAAAAAACAAAGTTGGTGATGGTTTCTCATAAACGAAACGTCATACAGAATTTTAGTTAATATCGTCGAACACGAAAAGTGGTTTTTGTTTTTCAATATCTCCAGTAAGAAGCCCAGGAAAAATAAACTAAAAACCCAAAAATTTGTTTTTTCAAATATCTTCAAAATTGTTAAAGGTATTTGGAATTTGTAAACGCGATAAATATGATCTCGTGATTAGATGACTTTTGTCAATTTAACCGATCTGACCGTTACATATATCCCCATTTTGTTCATTATTATATTGGACACGCTGTATATGTTGTTAGGTTACGTGTTTGCACTGTTTTCTTTTTATATTTCCGCTCATAAACAACCGCAAAACGTTATAGGTCTGACGCCACAACAGTCCCAAGCCGCGTAAAAAAATTTGAATGTAGCTTTTTAATTCTCTGTAGCGATTTTTTATTTAGTTAATATTGCTTTAATAATATGCTCTCTAAAAAGAAATTAAATAACTATTTTTTTAGTGGTGCCCATTTTACCTATTTAAAGCACGTCTTAGCGTGTTTAAATCGTACTTTCAAAAACGCGCGTTTTTTAAAGTTACCATGGCAACATCAACAACTCTAGAAACGTGAAGTCTAAATGACAATTTCAAATAAAATATTACTAACACATTCAAAACCTTTATTTAAACATTAATTTAATTTTATAAACGAAAATAGAAAGTACAGTTAGTATTGTTAGATATATTAATTTTTATTTACATATTTTACATTATTAGTTCATATTTCCATTTTTTGTAGTAATAATACCAGTATTTATGATTTCAAGGTGCACCAATAAACAAAATAGCGTAAAGTATTCTTCTTCGTATCCAATACAATAATAAACACTAATAAGAATGCCTTCTCCTTTCCTCACTCTTCTAAAATAAAAAACAGGGAAAAGACATGCGGGAAATCCACAGCGCTTTTTCATTAGTAATCCAATGTGAAGATTTGTATTCGTGATTAAGTCGTTCTTTTCTTCGCTGTTACATACACATGAAAGTAAATAACCGGAAATATACCTATTTAAGTGGTAGCTAATTGGAATTGACCACAAGACTGCTGCTTTCGTATCCACACACAAGTCCTGGCGACAACCAAATATTAAATGTACAACAGACCTGTGTGGCTGGTATGTGAGATGATAGACGAAGAAGAATTGGTATATCAAGCTGTCTAACCCAACTTTGTCAAAAGTTTTGTTTTATGCCAAGGAATGCCGCATTTTAAGTAAAATGTGTTAAAACCAAATTGCCTGTTAGGTGATAGGTCGTTGGCTTCTGGGGTATCATCCTACCTTCATGCGGTTTTTGGAAATTTGCACATTAGAGAGTGAGAGAGAGAGAGAAAGAGAGATACAGAGAAAGATTAAAAGATAGACAAAGAGAGAAAGAAAGATACCTTGGTAAAAAAGACTTATCACAGGTGGGAGTGTTGAGAAATAAGTCAGCGTCAACGCACAGATCCTTTAGGAGTGAGCATTCTCCACAGATCAACAACTTACTTTTTTTTACCATCAGTCATGAGTTTTTATTTTAGTTGTCCTAATGTCTGAATTTAACATGAAATATAGGCGTTTCGATGTAATGGGTCTTTTAAATGTCATAATTTAATGACCCAAATGTCAAAAACTATAAATTGTGGTTTATTTTAAGAATTCTAATTTTTTTGTAAATGTAAAATACCCCATATATTAATACCTTAATATAGTATTAGTTTTTAATCTAGGATCGATATGCTTTTTGAATAATCTATGTTGTGGTTACATTACGTTGTTATAGTCTTTAATAACGACCATACATTTTGTCGTTTATTAAGTTGTTAAGGTGACGAGTTCTGTGCTAATGTTAGTGTACCATAATTATTAAAATATGTGATTTCTACGTCATTCGGTTACCGTATTCTTCGAAAGAATTTGCAATATTCAAGTAGTGAATCACAGACAAGGTGAGAACTTTGATAATTAAAATGAGTAATGACTATTTATAGTAATCACTATTAAATTTAAATTAAATTAATCATTAACAAGACGATAAGTAAAACTACAGAAGCATTTTCGTTAGTCTAACCTAAAGAGTCTTGCTGTAAAGTTCTAAACAAACGTTCTAACAAAAGTTTCCACAAAATGGCTATCAAATATGTAAGTACTTCAAAACCTTTTGCAAATACTAAAACTAAAATGTGTACTTAACGATCTTGAAGCAACTCTTTGTAACCAAATATTATTTATAAATATTCTTTTTTTTTCAAAAACTTTTAAGTCATATTATTATATTAATATCTCCAATTTTGTTTGAAAATGAAAATTATTAAGTCGCTCGCTACGCTCGGTCTACACATTACTTTCAATGTTTTTGTGTCCTTTTCAGAACTGTTTATTGTTGATTTCTATCCAGATTATTTTAGTTATTATGGTTTAGGACGTATTAATAATATACATTGTTTTTGTCCTTAGTAGACCTTCATACTTTGTTTGTAGCAATGGAGTGTTTAAAACTCGTTTTAGGATAAAATTTGGTAGGCTTGAAATCTTCAGTTGATTATGTCCACGTACTTATGCACGGTTTAGTACAATTTTTAAAATTAAATCAGTAACTTAGTGTTAAAGGAAAAACATTTGTGCTTAAATTTCCATAATCGTCGTACCCAAATTTAACTGTAAGGTCACTAATAAAAAGCCAAATAAAATTGCTGCCTATTTTAAAAATTATAAAAAATGTTCATTACGTTTTGTTGCGGTTTTATGTTGTATTAGGAGATGATGTTACGTACTGATAATGATTAGATCTTTAAATGGATACGATACACACTTTTTAATGATTTTTAATTTGAAACCTTGACGTATGAATTAATTTTTTGAAATATAAGGAAAAACATCTAAAAATTTTACTTTTAGCTTACTTTGTTATACTTTTTTGATGTAGTGTTCTATGATCATTTTTAATGTGTACTAACCAGTTTTCTAACACATTTAATATAAGTATAACAAACAATAGATACATCTTTTGTTTTATTTTCGAAAATAATGTTTATACCTTACAATAGTTTTTAATTAATGTAATAACATTTCGTTGATGTTTTCATATTATCAATGTTATTAATATTCAAGCTTCTAACTATTCTAAAGAGTTAATATTAATTAATAATTAATAAAAAACGCGCTTAATAAATCATTAAATTGTGTTCAGGAGGAATCCGAATTGAAATGGTTTCTTACAGGAATATAAATTAATATTGTTTTGATTATGCAAATAATACTTGTTACTTAAATTAACAAGATTGACTCATTAATGGCCGAGATATAAGTTTATTCTTCAAATAAGTTTCAAGGAAATAATTGTATTAATATTAATTATATTAATTTCTAATTACATTTATTATTATTTATATAGTTTGGCATAAAATATATTTCTTATTTTGATCACTAATAATTGTACCATTAATTTCTTTAATACAGTCAAAACTTTGTTTTAGTTTTATTGTGAAATAAATATAGTGTCACAATTTTTTAGGAAATGTCCGCAATCTATTAGAGGTCAAAAATATATTGAAGGGTATATATATTTTAAATTTTAGTCTGGCTGGCCCATGTTGCCTCAAAAGTTAATTTTGCGTTTATTACACTGAACCTACATTAACCTTAGTTCTAAGTTTTAAGACACAGATAGGTTTTTGGGGTTCAAGTGTGATTAGCTATTATTAATCAAGAGGGATTTAAACTTTATTAAAGAATAGAACGTATCACTAATATAATTATATTATCTTTATTTTGTGCCACAAACTTAGTTTCATATTAATGATATTAATGAAAAATGTTAATAAGTCAAAGTACACAATTCCCTGTTCACAATTAATTATTAAATCATAAATAAAGAACTTACATCTTAAACCTGTAACAAACAGAATACATCTACATACCATCCAAGAATTAAAAACGCGTTTCAATAGCTAAGCTGTCATTATCAATGGTTGATTGGGGTCGATTTTGGTGTGGTACGTGGGTGTATTCTGTTTGTCATAAATAAAGAAGGTTACATTATTGCAGTTGCGATATAACGCTATATTAAATTAAGATGTGCATCAAATATGTAATTATTTGAAATTCTAATTTTACGATACTAACTTTGTGACACATGTACAATAGAACACATAGAGTTGTTAAAATTTGTTATTCTGGGCCGGTACAATATTTTATATTAATAGATCATTTTATGTAACCTTCTACTACCTTTGAAATTGAGCGGTGTTAGAAGATTTTTTGAATTAATGAAATAACTTCTTTATTCTTATTCTTATTATCATTAAAAAGACTAGATAAAGCGTTAACTAAACTATAATTAGTGTACTTTACAATCTTATTAGGTAATTTCTGAATACATACGGCATACGTAATGAGTTAATTTTTTTAGAAATATATTCTCCTATTAGTAAAAATATTGGAGTTGTTGAAATTCATGCAAAATAGATTCGTCTCTTGTACACTAAATCAATATGGTAGAGGATACGATGTACACTTTTTTAAATTTTGATAAATTGGTTTTTTATTATTTTTGCTAACAAATAACACTTTTATTTATAGCTCCTAAAAATATAAGTTTTATTATAGTTTCAAGCAAAATATTCATAATGTTGGAGCTAATCACAGAATCATTAACGAGAAAGTTAAATTTAAAGAGAAATTTAAGTTAATCTAGTTTTGATTGTGCAAATAAGTATAATTTAGATTAACAAAACTATTATATTAGATATTTTAATAAGTACTATAGAATTTAATACTTCGTCATGTTTTGTGTTTTAATTTGTACGATACTAGTATTTTACGTTATTAATAGTTTTATACTGAAAGAAGTTTATTGCCGAGCCGTTAGCCGAGCCTGTAATTTAGAGCCAGTAAAAACCGTTACCTTGCGTATAATGTAATATATTTTATTTGTTATTCATTCCTAAATTTCATTAACAATATGAATTTATGATATAAATTTATTTGTATTCACATTTCTGAATATCTCGTCATCCGTGGCTTAAATTATTGTTATGGGTACATACTGATACACAGGCCATTAATGACAGTGAACTTATAACCTTTTTGCTAGTAACTTATATAAGTGATATTATACAGCTTGTGTTTAGTTAGGTTAATGCGTTTACTCTGACGTCTATTCATCTGATAATAAAAAGGGTTTTTATTTGTCCTTAGTTACAAGGCGTAACAACTATTTTTATTTCAAACAATAGTAGCATCAATTTCATTATTAATAAAATATGATTTTAATCGATTTCAAAAGTATGGTGCAATACCGATTAAACATATTTCTTTTACTGTTTGCCCGCAAATTATGTACTTTACTGGCATTTGATAACAACTATTCGAACTGGTTTCATAAACCAATATTATATTTTATCTTTATTAAAATGTTTTCTAACGCTCAACTTTAACAGTAGACTATAAAGTTCATTGAAGTACAGCGTAAAATATACTTATCAGCTTTGTATTTCCTTGTGTAATTTATGCCTAATGATTACTATTAATTTATTAAACTGTGTTCAGGAAAAGTTAGAATTGAAATAATTTATGCAAGCATAATGTTAAAAATCGTAACTCGAACTTGAAATATTTGAATATATGCACATTTTGAAAATCAGAAAGTGCATAAATAATTAAATGCATCTTTGAAATTTGTTTGTATTTTGACAATGTGTTTTATTTAGAAGTACTAATTAATAAAAGTATATAGAACAAATTTATTTAAATTATACACTTTATGTCTAACGCGAAATACTACCAATAATATTCACGTCGTTAAGCGGATACG
>JARFJB010001156.1:0-40460 GCA_036346205.1 Vesta saturnalis | reverse complement strand
GAACAACTATACTTAAGCGTCTCTATGTCGCCAACATGACATCATACATATAAACCTACACTATTTATTTAAATTACAAAACTTTCTATTATATTTTACGGAAATCAAACGAAATGAACCTATTACACTCATAAACAACTATTTACAAATAAGCGTTAATCAAACTTCTATAAACGAGGAAATAATAAGGAAAAACAACCTAAATTACAAAAAAAATAATTCACAAACAAAGAATCTAAAGCTCACCATACACACACCTTTCCTAAAGGTCGCTACATACGTTAAACACAAATTTATTTAAGAAAACTCAATTTGACAACGAAATATATATATATATATATATATATATATATATATATACGGAATCTAACTAAGTGCATAAAACTACAAACAAAATTACGCAGTACGTATACAGGGTGTTCAAAATACCCTGACAGTGTAAGTACTCAACAATGTTCGGATAGGATCGGTCATCTTCGGGTGTTGAGGAGTTGGGTCGCAATAACTATAGTACGGTTAATGCGATTCGTACCTATAGGAAAACATTGTATCGCAAAATTTTATCTGTGTATATAGTCTCCAGCGAGTAAGCATTATTATTATAATGTATTCTCCTGTTTATGAATCAACATCAGAGGACATTAGAGATTTCAGGGATTTGTTAATAAACTACTACAATATAACGGTTCAAGCTGATGATGAAAATAATGAAGTGGATGAGGTGAATGTATCTCACACTCATGATGATTCATGGAAGAAGAAGACTGATGAGATAGAGGGAAAGGATGAATCTCAAGACCATGACGATAGTGACGAATTACAGTCGTAAAAAGGAGAAGACTGATAAGAATGTAATTAAATTAAATAAATAAATGATGTATTGTTTAAATATATTTTTTAAACGCTAAGTTTTCTTTAAATTTTTTGTTAATAATCTTGTTTTCGGCATGGACTTTCGGGTTTGTTTATAATTTGTATATTTAAGAGGCCAGTTTCTATCAATCTTATTAGATTTAATACAAAAACAAATGCGTTAGAACTTAAACGTGACTTTCGTCTCTCCCATCTCCGCTTTTCTCTTGTCCCTTTCGTCTATCGTGTCCGGTTGGCTGGAAGTTTGAGCTTGTTTGTGGCGCCATCTAGTGGTGTATGAGCTAACAGACGTTTTTTCTGTAATAGAGATTGATCATAGTTCCACGTAGTTGTATATTTTCAAAACTACATACAGTTCCTAGGAACTTGCGCTCGGGTCTTTCCCCTTGTCGCGGGCCCTTGACATAAAAATATCAAAAGGTCTGTGTAAATAAAACATAAGCGAGCAAGACCGCTTATTCAACACGTGTTTAAATTGCATGTTAACAAATAACATTCTGATGTATACCAACCAGCTCTTAATTACACACTTATTTTAAGGTAATGAGCTGAATTATATTTGTTATTGTAATGTATACTGTACATAGATGGTTGAGCATTTTCAATAACGACTAGGACGTCCGGTCTTGTTTTACAAAAATCTAAGGTTTTTTAAAAAGGCAACCTTTTTTTGATAGAAGTCATTTTCAGATACATCTTGAATTTATTTATTTCGCTATTTAAATGGATATAATTAAAGCATTCTTATGTATCTGGTTTGATTGTTTTGAAGGTCGTTTCCTCAAAACGAGATTATGTAGAGATGTGATAATTTTAATAACAATCATGGTAATAAAAATTTAAAACTAATAAAAAATAATATGGGAAAATACATGGTCAATTTAAAACCGTATGTTGCACACATTCCAACTCTGAATGTGGTTTTTTTTATAAAAAACAATTTGTGTGTCCGTATGTACAATATGAATATTTTTCAAACCGATTTGTTATTAATTATTTTTAAGAGAAAGGCAAAATACGAGTAGCAGTATTCAGGTTTTGTGTATTACTTTCTAAATTAGTTAATGATCGGTATGTAATAGCCAGTTTATATCCAACCATTTCACAAATCGTGTTTAGTGTGATTATATATGGGCACGTTGTATAAAAAATATTTCAGTTCAACGTATGGTACAGCTGAAGGAAAAAAACACTTCTAAAGGTAAGCGTATTATTTTCAATGTTTTTTTTACCTGATATTGCTAACAAAAATGTCGATAAAGAGTTTTAAAATGTATTATTACTCTTACAGGATGACGTCATAAGATCAACTCTCAAATAGCTGGTATATATTCGTGGATTTTAAACTTGTAGGTATTATTAATTAGCGTATAATAATAAACCATTAAAACCTTTTGCCTTTTATTAACTCTATGTTATATATAAGTAATTATTACTTTCCTGTCTTTTTAATGGGTTTTTACAACTGTTAATGAACACGTTACGATGAAACAATTTTGTGTGTATGTAATTGAACATGCAAATAAATTAGATATAATGTTCCAAATGTATAGGTGGTGACTGTTTAGAGAATCTGCCTATACATAAAGCATCATTGCATTAGGGTAGAAATTATTTATTATTTCACGTCATATTTAATTAGACTTTAATGTATTCAGCTTGAACTGTAATCTGGTTTCCGCAAGCTGTAAGACATAATTTCGGTTGATTGATTGAGATTGATCTGGTGATCGAGCGTGATTTGTTTTAGATTGATTAATTAATTGATTTGTTTGTGTGTGAGAAAGAGCCGAAAGAGAGAGAGAAACAAGATAGAGCAAGAGAGAGGTGTGCATTATCAACTTCTATTATAGAAAATGTTCATTAGCCTATACGCCACTACATGGCCAGGGCGCAGACCCTGATACAAGTCCTGTCTTACAGGAACCTCCTTATTAGAATACAATTTTGTATGACGGAGCGAAGACCTACAGCTGTAAGATTAAGTTAGAACCACATACAATTGCACCAAGGGGGCCACGATAGGGGCTAAGCTCTACATTTGTCTTATAAGGTTAGGCCCCCATACCATCTCCGGCCTGGGGGCGAAGGCCCGAGAACAAATTACGAAGCTCTACACGTGTCTTACGAGAACCTCCTTATTAGAAATACGTTTTCTCGTATAGGTAAAAGATCATCCAATAGCATATGACCATTTTAAAGCAATAGGATCGATAATTTTAATAATATCGTATTAATTATGCAATTTCCAACATTGTATGCGTATGCGTTTACCTAACCTCCAGGGGTACTCCTCTTAATACAACCAAAAAGGACCTTAATTAGATGACCATCAAAAATAACCCTAAGACCAGCTTCAGGTCAAAGACCAACCCCAAGTCCAAGACCAACTCCTACATCTGCCCCTCGCATGAGTAAGTCAGTTTCATTCACCATTCTTTCTACATTCTCCTTATTTAACCCTTCAGTCTTACTTTCCTTATTACTGTACAGCTTTCCGAAATATTCTTGCCCGCATTTCCTCACTTCACAATTGGCTCCATACTGTTTCGGTGCTCATATTTTCATCACTCCTGCAGCATTCTGTTGTGAGCCACGTTTTGTATTTTTGACCCATTTCCAGAAGTTTTTTGTTTCCCTCAAAATCATTCTGCACTTTCTCTCCTACCACAGCTATCACTTCCTCTTTACTTACTTCTCCTTCACTTCTTTGTTTCTCAATCTGTACACCTCATACAATCAATTTTTCTTAGTCTCATTTTTTACAGAAATCATTGCCATGTACGCATCTTTTTTCTTACATTCATTCCACCAAGCACATTTTTTCTGTCTACCTACAGTTGTTCTTCCACATATCTGTATGGCACAGTTTTTCAAGCTCATCCATGCACTTTCAATGTCAGCGTCTTTTATTTGGTCGTTCTATACTGTTTCATTCGCGTTCAACTCTTTACTCCCAGCACCTGCATATTTCATTCTCGCACCATTATCTACTAGTTTGTCTACCCTAATTCTTCACGTTCGCACTACGTTTTCCTCCTCCAGACCCACTTTTGCCCTAAACACACTCTCGATAAAACCAAAAATTGGTCCAATCCACACTCCGATCTGCACATTACTTTTGTGTCTTTCACCAGGTTTCTAAGTCGTTCATCATACACTATCAAGTCACATACTTTTAGATTCACGTCTTTGCCATGTACATTTTTATGCTTAAATCACGTGTTAGATACAAACAGGCTTCTCTCCACACAGATGTTCACCATCTATCACCATTCACTCCTTGCATAGTCGTTTCGACATTGACCGCCCCTTGTAGCCAGGTCGATCTGAGGCAATTATATTGTTCTCTTAAGTAATACCATAGCGGGCAGACCGGTTACTAGCCAAATCGTGCTCCGGACGATGTAGCATTCCCTACTAACGGTACCATCCTACTACCGGACAGTTATT
Organism: Vesta saturnalis; assembly: GCA_036346205.1. Taxonomy (NCBI): domain Eukaryota; kingdom Metazoa; phylum Arthropoda; class Insecta; order Coleoptera; family Lampyridae; genus Vesta; species Vesta saturnalis. The sequence continues at coordinate 36,134 of JARFJB010001156.1, read as the reverse complement.
TGTCTACTGCCCCGACAGTATTTGATGCACTAATTAGGGGTATAAATGATCTCTCCTGATAACTATAGCTTGGCATCGGATCATTTGCAGCGGGTGTGGATTTATAATGACTGTTATGCTTAAAAATAAAACAACACATACTTCTGAAGTCACTCCTTTTAGTGGTACATCCTGATCCTTTAAGAATTCTAAAGTAGGATACAATAAACCATTTACTCTGGTACAATTCAAACAAAATAAATATAATTATAAATGAATATAGTTACAATAAATCAGTGTGTAATGAATATATGAAATTTTTATAATTATCAATTAAAGTAAGAACCTTTTCCTCACCCTAGTCCACTATGCCATTCGAAAATTGACTCAAACACGAACTACACAACTTAGCATCAACAAGTCAAATAACAGCTCCTTTGCGTTCACCATGAAAACCCACAGCTGGCAGTTCACTGCGAACAGTTGGAAGTACTCACAAGCTTGATTCAATCCATATCACATTAACGGACTCGGGTTGAAATTACAGTTCATTAATAAGTACCCAGCTTAACAGGTTACAAGCCTACAATCTAGGCACTAGTATTTAGTGTATGTGGACAGCTGAACCCAATTGTAATTAATTAATTTACGATTTATCAGACATTTACTGGCAGAATTTTAAAACTAGAAACAAGCCATCTACACACCTTGTTTCAGCCAATGTGAAAATTTGTTAGCATCAGAATGTTTGGATTATCCCTTGAAATTATGGAATTTTAATAAATTAGCCAAAGATACTACTCCTGAAGGTGTAAATATTCACATAATCCTAATGTTAATACAGGAGATTTGTATATGTTGAGAAGATTTGCAACAAATTAATCTTCAATTACAGTACACATGAAGAAACATTGCCCCAAGGACCAATTGCATACTCATATAATTGTAAATTTTCCAAGCTTGGCAATCACTAATGGTGTCACCGTTAAATTGTTCAGTTTAAGGGGTAATATCTGGCTTGAATTTTTAAAAAATTGATTTTTGTCTTAAATAATAAGTTTTAAGGTCCATTAACAGGACAATAATAAAACTGAAATTATATTAACATTTAAACATAGCTAGACTTAAACTAACGTAACTAAATATAATGGTATAAAATAAACCAAATAAATGGAATTAAACAATACTCAAATTCAAATAAGCTGACAATACAGAGGAAAGGCTGGAGTGGTTTATGTCACATATTTTGCCAACAAGATTAAAGTTCCGGCATATAGAGAAAATGGGAGATCAGTATAAGATGTCAGTTTGTGATGCATTGCAAATGAAAGTGGCTACTCTTCGAGAAGAAGTTCGAGGAATTTTAAAATTTAAAAGTGCTAAAAGGTCAGGCGCATCTATCTATACTTAAATGATGCTCTAAAGTCAAAAATAAGGTACAATTAATTGTTTTCAGGGGTTTAGCTAGATGTGTAGGGTAATTAAAAACCACTAATTTTTGAATTCTGATATGACTGCACTTACGCACTTTCCAGTTTCCAGTTTAGTATTGGTCTTGATTTTAAGGCAATTAGTTCAATACTATAATGAAAATGAGTCCAACTCTGGCTCAACATGGACAAGTAATACAAAGTCAAACACGCGAAGTGGTGTATAATTATTTGAAAGAGTTAAATCCTTCGTACACATTAAAACAACTTAAAAAAACCAATTATTATTTACAAAATGATAAAATTATTGACGTACAAACAGAGCAAATTGTAATAAATCCGGGGAATGATACAGAAGACCAAAGCAATTGATTTAGCAACAAGTGAATTGCGTAAATTTGATTTTGTTAATGTAATTTTAACCCATTAAGTACCGGTACCAAAAATAATAATAAAATTTAGAAAATTGTTACTAGTTATCAATTAAAATCCTATTTTCATTAGGTAAAAATACAGATTTTTTGCTCGTTTGGTTTACAAGAAATTAAGTGTTCTATATACAGTCTACTCTTGTTAATTCGAAACTCGAGGGACTCTTAAAATATTACGAATTATCGAGTGTTTGAAATATCAAATGGTTAGAAATTTTTGAGAGAAAAGAAATAAAACTTTGAATTATTGAGTGTTGATAATCAATTATTATTTATTAATTGCTATTCTTTAACAATGACAAAAGTTAAGAGGTACAACATGTACATATGTATTCATAATGTGAATTAATTAATCTTTCGAAAGAACTCTGTTACATTGTTGGCTTCAAAGCACATTGCTGCTGCTCAATAACTTTTTTTAAGAGAAAAAGTGCCTGAAATGCTTTTTCATTACTTTCGTTTTGTAGACAGAAGCTTTGTAAGGTGTCAAATAAGGCTCTTGCTTCCTTAACTGACACCTCTGCCAAAGGTTCTGATGTATAAAGTTAATCAGTTCTTATCTATCAAACAGATATCAGCTAGTAAACTATAATGGAATATCAACAAAACTACCCAATAGAATTGGTGTGCCACAGGGCAGCATCCTAGGGCCGGTTTTATTTCTAATCTATATTAATAACTTTGCAAATTGCTAGATATTAATATACGTCAAATTATATGCGACGACACAACACTACTGATGAAAAGTAAATCTTTGCAGTCTGCTGTTTCGAATGCGATAGTTCAATTAAAAGCCACTAACTGGTTAGCAGCAAATAAGCTATGTATAAATACCCAAAAACTCAAAAATGACCTTCTCTCAAAAGATCAAAATTTTAGTAATCCGAGTGTATCAAATGTCTAGATTCTAAATTAAATAGGGCTGCACATACAAATGAACTAGCTTTGAAGTTGAGTAAAATATTTATGCTTCAACTTGCAAAATTCAATTTCATGTAGTCCTAAGGACAACATATTTTGCAATGTGTCACTGCTCATGTCATATACCATCCTTTTGTGGACACTCATCGAGTAGCAAACGAATTTTTGCGTTACAAAGAAGAGTCATACAATTATTGGAAATATCTGTATAAAATTGACTGCAAACAAACATTTATCGAGTTATCGAAATGACATTACCTGGAATGTTTATTTACGAATGTCTAATGTATGTAAAGAAAAACATTCATCTATACATAACAAAAGAATTGCATGAGTATAACACTGAGAGTGAAAACCTACATAAAAATTCTATCGAATTAAAAATCTCAAACGCCTAATTTCTTATGCATACAATTTTATAATAAGTTACCTATGCAATTACGAGAATTACCTCTACAACAATATAAATTATCGATAAAAAGGCATTTACTTAAGAACGCATTTTATAAGATTGATGATTACATGAGATGTAAATATGAATAATTATTATACTGACGATTGTAAATACATATGTATATTAACTTGAAATATATTATTATTATTATGTATTGTCCTCATCTCCATTGTTGCTTTTTTCATTTGTATCTGTCGCAGATAAAATTTCGTCATCGGTTAGTGAACCTGAGACAGAAACATCTTCATCCACTTGAACAAAGTCAGAAAAACACACCGCTGATGTCAACTAGTGGTTCTATTGCTGGTTCTTCATCATCCTAGATTATTGGAAGATTTTCCTGATTTTTTGAAGCAGTTGAGAATCGTTTGGGGTATTACAGCTCTCCATGCCTTGTCAATCAGTAAAATAGCCATCAGAACTGTGATATTTGCAGTTAGCTGCTTGTCGAGAGATTCTAAAACGAGCTTAACAATTTCTTTGCAATAGAATGTCTTAAAATTATGGATGATCTCTTGGTCTAATGGTTGCAATCTGGAAGTTGTATTCGGCGGAAAGAAGTAGAGTTCTACGTTGGACAATGTAGGAGGACTGTTGTGGACAGTGCAATTGTCTAAAAAGAGTAAAATTTTCAGCTTTTGACGTTTCATGTCCCCATTAACTGTTAAAAACTTCTGTCGTCATCCAAGCTTTTTTGTTAGCACGATAATCAGTACGATTTCACTCCTTTGGAACATCACGGTTTCATTGTTTTCCTATCACTAAGGGTTTAAGTTTTTCCAATCCGTCCATATTTACTGCAAGTAAAACTGTCAACCTCTCTTTACTATGTTTTCATGACATTTTTCATCTTTAAAGTAAGCATCTTGTCCGTTTTCAATCAAAGTCATCAATTTACCGTGCCAATCTAAGCAAGCTGCATCATTAACACTTCCACTTTCACAAACTTTTTAAACACAACTGTTTTCTTTTTGAAATTTGTACCACTTCACTTGCAAAAGTTTTTGATGCTTGAGTAGACGCGAACTCTTTTGCTTTTTCCTTTAACAAGTTTCCGCTAATAGACAATTTTGTCCTCTACACTATCTTAGCCAAATGACCAGGCTTTCTTCCAGATGAGGAAATTCACCTTTAGTAGTTCTTTTCCATACTAGCAGTTTGAGCAGCATAAATTTTCTCCTCGTGCTTTATTATGGTTGAGAGAGTACTCAGAGGAATCTTAAATTCTTTTGCAACATCACTTTTCTTCTCACTCTCTACTTTTTGATTAACTTCTCCTTTTCAGCAATCGTCAAGCATTTATACTTTTAGGACTCATAACTAACACAAACTTTTATTTAATCTGTATACAACCAACGAAAGAGTAACAGTAACTGAAACTTAACTAACTAATCATTACAAAAACAAAGGCTTGTACAATGATACAAGTTTGAATTTGTTCTGCGACTTTGAATTGTTGAGTGTGACGCCGATGAGTTAATTAACACGTGTTTTGTTACATAGCGATAATTTTTGTTCAATTACCAAGTGCATAAAATGTATTGATTTAGTTGAAATAAAGAAATTTTCTAGAACACGTGATAACTTTGAATTATAGAGAGGTTCAATTATCAGGTTTGAATTAATGAGAGTCGACTGTATATGACACTTCATCAATGTGAGTAGGATTGCACTCCTGCAACAATGAGCAGTACTACGCACAATCTGAAATAGTATGGGTTTAACGACTGCAACAAAAATTATTTTATTTATGGTAAGGTTCAAAACATTCTACAATTTGCAATTTGGAAATTGGCATCTTGTTTTTCCTCTATTTTATCCAACAGCTGTTCCATCCTACTGAACGTCAGGCACTACACATGACGTTGTGTTTCCATGGCTAGAATGGCCTTGTTTTAAATAAAATTGGCAACACTTCTTGAAATCTAAACAAGATAAAGAACCTGCCGTGATTTTTCTGTGCAAAATCCATGCATTTGTTATGGACATTCGATCATTCTTGTAATTAACACAGTACCATTTTTGCCTCTAATCCTAATACCATATTTGCCAACTATCCAGTCATGATGATCAACACCTCCCATATATTAATTGTGTCAAAATTTGTACCAATTGTAACAAATTTGTCATCATTCCATTTTAAGATTAAAATATCACCAATTTTGTCAAATCGATAATCAAACGTGCCACGCTCTTTCTTTGAAAGTTCTTTTTAATTTAAAAGTGGGCATTTATCTGTTCTGTTTTCACGCATTGTTCCTATAACAAGTAGGATAAGAAAAGTATAGATTATTGCAGTATATACCTGTTGCACAAAATCCAATTGATTTTAGATGAATCAGTATGTCACGAATTGTAAAAAAGTTAGAATTTTCAACGATTACTAAAAGATCTGTAATAACTTGCGGACCTTGCAGTAAACCCGGAGTTGCATTTTTATCTTTGCCAATATAAACAGAAAATTTGTAGCCATATCCATCTGAATTTATATCCAAATCGAAATGGTTTTGCTTGTATAAATTGCTTCATACGATTGAGCCCATAGTATTTCACAATCATTTCATCAATTGATAAATGAGTAGAAAATGTACCCCATTGTTGAAATGCTTGGTTTATTTTATTTATTAGTGGACGAATTTTATAGCACCTAGAATGAAACACATAATGTTGACCAATCAGTCAAATCAATTTCGTCGTTATTACAACAGTGAAAAACTGATTTCAATTTCAAGTATCTATTTTGAGACATCGCATCCGCTACAAGTTGTATTCTGGTGTCTTCATCTGTACTTCAATATAGCTTTTCAGAAGGTAAAATATGGTAACCAGAAAATATTAAAAATCCAATAAACGTTTGTAATTCCTGAACAGTCACAGTAAAATCAATGAAATTTTTTACAGATTTAGCATATCTTTCCGTTTCTTCTTGCAATAAATTATAAACATCATCAGAGAAAATTTTTTCAAACAATTGTACAGGAGATAAATCATGTATTTCACAAATAATTTTAATTTTCTCATTTTCAGACTGACTTTCTTATTGTGTTTGTATAGGATGGCTGAGATTTATGCCAACACAAAGTAATATTAGTTAATTTCTTTTTACCCGTACTTGTTGAACAGCTTTCATCGGGTTTCTTACGGGCACATTGCTTATCAGGATTATCATCACGATTAGACACATTAGCTCCTTGTAATTGAATTTCTATAATTCCAGGAATATCATTGATTTAATTTACTCCTGTTATGTCTTCGTCGCCTTCATCACAATCGCTTAAAACGTCGGGATTCGGTGGCAAAACAGCTATATCTACCTATCCGCATTTTCCAAATGTTTATAAAATTCCTTATCTTGAATAACGCTTCAATATCTGTAACACTGAAAAACCGCTTACTTGCCACAAGAAATGCACTAAATGAATAAGGGAGCATCATCTCTAATTTATATACAAACAATCTCTGCAAGAATCATCTAGTTTGGACCTGTAAATTCAAGGTATAAACGTATACAAATAGGACCAGTGTACTATAAATATGACATCAAATTTTGTACTTGTTTATTCCTGTTTATGATAAGATCAACGTTTGAAAAAATTACTCAGTTTTAGCAAACAAACTTTCTATTTATGAATTCTGGACAGAAAAGTTACATAATTTATTAAATTTTCAAAAAACCAAGGAAAACTTAATGTGTGACAAGTGAAGAAAAAACAACCTTTCTTGTAAATTATTTTTCTGTATACAGGGTCCGCCTTTGGGAGCTGATCCTATGAGTATCTGCTAAACCAAACTTACTATAATTTTGAAAATTTGGTGACAGGGTAATGATGTTAGGGCTAACTCATCTATAATATTTTCACGTTCGTACCACTTCCGGTTATACCGGAAGTCGGTATAGTTGCTTATTTTAAATGGAACACCCATATATTAATACATTTTGGATTCTATGTCGAATTTTAAGGTAAGTTTGTTAAATAAACTAGATACGAAATTTCAGTCGTTTTAAAAAAACATTTTTCTAAAAAATTGACAGATGCGGTCTTAGTAATAACTCGTTAATTGTTCTGTTCCTGTCAAACAATTTGAATAAAACTTTGAGGTGTTGTAGGCAAAGGTTTATTGCAACAGTCTGCAAAAATGACATTTGTATTTTTCATAAAATAAAATTATGAATGTCTAAACTTGACTATCAAAAATGCAAGTTACTCAAAAATCAAATGGAAACCCCTATTTTTATTACTCAGATCGATTTAACGTCAAAATTAAGGTAAGTTTGTTTAAAACTTTATTTGCCTAAACGTAACAGTTTCATACTTATTATCAAAAAAATCCCAATTTTAAAATTTCTGATAAAAATGAGCTACATACTTAAATCTAGTATTCCTTGTTCGTGGTCACCATGGAAACCAAATAATTGAGAATTGAAATAAAGAAAAATATTTGAATAAGTTACTGCAAAAAATTATAAAAATTGATAATTTTGTGATTCAAAAGTCATTTTTGCCAAATAGAAATTTTCTAAGTCATTTTTTTCAAATTCGATATACAACATAAGTGTAAAATTTAATACTTTAAGTAAATCGAAAAACTACTTTTACTGCGGAGGTAATACATACTTATCAGCGCATCATTACACGATAAAGATGCTTATTTATTTTGTTTTTCTTTTGTAGTCAATAATTTAATAAAATTGTTGACAGTTTGTGTTTTTCTTGATGAAATGGCTCGACTTGAATATTCTAATACAGATTATTTGAATTCAATTTTAATTCACGGAGAATGTCATAGAGTTGTAAAACGAACAGTAAGAACATTTATCGAACGCTATCCTGAGCGCCCCCGACCATCAGCAGATACAATAAGACGTGTGGTTCAAAATTTGGAACAGTTTGGCACATTTAAACACTCTGCACCTCACAAAAAAACTGCTATTGATAACAAACAGAATGAAGTTATAACTTTAGAATATTTCCGTGCCTATCCTTGTAATTCCATAAACGACGCGAAAACAGATATTGGCTTAACACCAACAACTATCACAAGAATTCTTGAGAAACATAAATTTAGACCATACTGTTTACATTTGAAAGAAGCGGATTTCTTGAAACGTATCGAATTTTGTGAAACAATTTAGCTCAAAGTACAAGAAATTCCAAATTTTTTGACTAATATATGGACGGACGAATCTAAATTTACGAAAAATGGCATATTTAATCGCCGAAACTCGCATTACTGGAATAACGAAAATAGCAATCCAATTTGCGAATGCCATTTTCAGGAAATTTGGAATTTTAACGTATTTTGTGCTATTCGGAATAACGAAATCTTTGACGTGTATTTTTACAACGAAAATATGAGAGGTTTAAAATATTTGATTGTTGCGATTTATGATTACCAATTTAATTTCTAGGAGAAAATTATCTTGAGATATTAAACACTCGAATTCAACCTCGATTAAATCTAGAAAGGGAAAATTTATGGTACCAACAAGACGGTGCGAGCACGCTGTTTCCATGAAACTTTATGAAATTTTTCAAGATCGTTGGTTTGCCAATAATGGTCCCTTTCCATGGCCACCTAGGTCACCTGATCTTACGCCAATGGATTTTTATCTTTGGGGTCGAATTAAAAATATTGTTTATGCTACACCACTAACGACTAAAAAGTGCAAAATGCCTTCAATTCTCTTTCTCAAGAAATTCAGGCTACAAATGAAGCCGTTATAAGACGGGTTCAACAATGCCTTGCATCTAACAGGCAACATTTTGAACATTTATTGTAAATTAATTTACATTTGATCACGAGCAAGAAATACGACTTTATCGTGTAAGAATGCACTGTAGTTACTACCTCCGCAGTAGAAAGTAGTTTTTTTTCGATTTACTCAAAGTATTAAATTTTTACACTTATGTGGTATATCGAATTTGAAAAAAAATGACTTAGAAAATTTCTATTTGGCAAAAATGACTTTTGAACCACAAAATTATCAATTTTTATAATTTTTTGCAGTAACTTATTCCAATATTTTTCTTTAATTCTCAATTATTTGGTTTCCATGGTGACCACGAACAAGGAATACTAGATCTAAGTATGTAGCTCATTTTTATCACAAATTTTAAAATTGTGACTTTTTTTATAATAAGTATGAAACTGTTACGTTTAGGCAAATAAAGTTTTAAACAAACTTACCTTAATTTTTGACGTTAAATCGATCTGAGTAATAAAAAATAGGGGTTTCCAATTGATTATTTTGAGAAACTTGCATTTCTTGATAGTCAAGTTTAGACATTCATAATTTTATTTTTATGAAAAATACAAAAACACGGCTGATTTCTTCTTTATTTCTTGAATTTTCTATATTAAAGTACAGGTGGGAGAACAGTTGGGTACATTCTACCTAAACTGAACCTGTTCCTCTTGACTTTTCTTATGTAGTAAATTGGTAATGTATATTATTATATTAGTTTGATTTATAGTCAATAAACATTATTATTATTATTTTTTTTTTTTTTTGGGTAAGCATCGGCTACTACGGCCATTAGCTTTTAACAATTTTTTAAATTTATATTTTGTGTAAAGACCACACCTCTTTAGATCGTTAACAATCGATTAATTCGTTCGTTATCTTCAAAACTGAAACAAATGAATTTGGTATGTTTAACTCTGTTCTTAAGCCCTCATATAAAGGGCAATCTAGCATTATATGGTGTATACTAATTTGTAAGTTACATAAATTGCATGTTTGTGGTCTCATCTTTCCTAGCACTAGCAGATATAAATGTGTGAGGTTTGTGTGACCGATTCTCATTCTAGTGAGTCGACTTCCTCCTTCTTGTTAAATGATGTCTGTTTTGCCAAGGGTGAACTGATTTTTTTATTTCTTTTAACTGTGTCTTTGCGTTATCCCATTCTATTTGCCAGAGTTCATTTAGCTTTGTTTTTATGTGCCGTCTTAGATCATTGGGTTGTACAGGAATGTTGTCTATTTCTATCTCATTGCTTATACGAGCTGCTCTATCCATTGTTTCCCAATCCGACATGGCTAATACATGATTGTTACACTTATCATTACCATGCTGTGCAATATTGCCTAATCGTGTTTTCTAGAGGTCTTTAGATAATTCATTGTTCATGAGGGCCGTAATTCTCATTGAATCTGTACATATCAAGCTTGAGTGAATGTTTACGTGGTTAATGTATAATGTGGCTTGAAAACCGCATATAGCTCAGCTGAAAACACGCTGGACAGTGGGTTAAGTGCCCAGTGATGACCTTGGTTTTTATAAATGCACTACAATTAGATGTTTTGAACCATCGTGTATACTATTCTGTTATATTTCAGTTCGTGTTGATATTGTGAAACATTCTTTTATAAACTTCAGTTGATGTGCTTTCTTTTGGGTAGTTTGCAAGGTCCAAGCGGTAGGTAATATTAGTTCGTCACATGATTTTTTTGCAGACTGTTGCAATAAACCTTTGCCTACAACACCTCAAAGTTTTATTCAAATTGTTTGACAGGAACATAACAATTAACGAGTTATTACAAAGACCGCATCTGTCAATTTTTTTAGAAAAATGTTTTTTTTTTTTTGAAAATGACAAATTTCGTATCTAGTTTATTTACCAAACTTACCTTAAAATTCGACATAGAATCCAAAAATGTATTAATATACGGGGTGTTCCATTTAAAATAAGCGACTACATACTGACTTCTGGTATAACCGGAAGTGGTACGAACGTGAAAATATTTTAGATGAGTTAGCCCTAACATCATTCCCTGTCACCAAATTTTCAAAATTATAGTAAGTTTGGTTTAGCAGATACTCATAGGATCAGAACCCAAAGGCAGGCCCTGTATAATTACAAATAAAATGACAAAGTAATATAAAATTAAAAAAAAATACATTTTTGAATTACAACCAAGAAATAAAAATTGCTATTTTTGCTGTCCTATATATATGACACCGGTACATAATGGGTTAACATTTTTAATTCGTGTACGATTGATTAGTATATGTAATTTAATTTTACATATTGTACACGTATTTTTTCGTTAATTTCTTACTTGTTACTAAAATATAAATTTAAAAACACTGTGAGTTTTATTTCCTCATAAAAATCGGCGTCACTGCTAAATGTGGGAAAAGCGGTTAACATGCCGATCACTTCTGAATGCACCAACTTTACCTGTGCACCCGAAGCAATCTTTCTCCGTACTGTATTTGTCTACATTTTATCAGGCGTACTTTACTGTTTGCTGTTAGTATGTGTGATGGAGTTACTGGTCTAACATTCTTAAACTACATTTATTTATAAAAATTACATATTAGGTGAGGTTTATAAAATATGTAAACTGTATTAATTTATATTATGTATTAAACGAATATTCATGTTTTATATACACTTAAAAAAACTAAGATTATCTATGAAACAAATTATCGAAGTGTTCCTCACAATGAAAGTGTAACAAAACAATTACACTTAAAACATAAAGAAAAACTTTAATGTGACTTACTTCAATGGTACCGAAATGGAATAACATTAAATCTGCATTTAAAATGCATTGTCGCCCATTGGTAACAATACAAAGCTAAGACTGAACTACATATATACAATCATTACCAAAAAAACGTACTTTTGAACTCTACTCAATGTTTTTTCCAATTAAATTTAATAATTACTCAAAAATTAGAGTAGTAATCGCCTAAAGATCACTTTATATTTTAAACAACTTCCATAATTTCATCAGTTTGTTCGGCCACTTTTTTATTAGTTTCACTTACATTAGATTCGTCCACATCCATTACTGTGCTATCTGCACTATTCACATTTAAATCTCCCTTATTTTCATTATCAGTCTCTTTTTGCTCTACTTTTGGTTTCCTACCTCGTCTGCCTTTAGTCACGGAAGACCCTTCTTTATTTACAACTTCGGGATGGGCACCATTCTCTTTCTTAGAATTGTCATTTTTTCCTGCTTCTCCCTCTTTTGAGACGTTACCTTTCTTTTGTTTAATTGGAACTTCACTCTCTTCACTCAATGCTGAACTTACCTTCTCATCTCGCTTTGAATTCTTATTTTCTTTTTCATCTTCTTCGTTTATTTCGACAATCTCATCATTTTTATTATTAACTTTATCTTCTTTTAAGTTTCTTACTAAGCCTTGGTTTTCTTCTTTTTCTCTAAATTTTTGTCCTTTTGAAGTATACTAGGTCGTTTTGTTTTTTTGTATATGTCTTATTCTTTTCTTCCACTTCATCTTTATCTAAATCTATAATATCAACAACGGTTGGGTATTTATTCTTCAGGACGTCTAACAAACCTAGTACATCCAGCATACTGTGCGTCTTTATTGCTTTTTCGCATCTTCAGCAGATGGATAAGCAGACTTTGTTACATTTTGCCAAATGACTTGCTAATGTGTTACCTAGAAAAATTATAAACATAAAATTAATGATGCTTAATTTAATTTTTACAACCAAAAAAATAAGTGATGATACATTTTACAATTCAAAATCTTGCATTATACATATATATAATATACGCTATTTGACACAAAGTATTATAGCTAAAGTATTTGATTTTAAAAAAGTTTTATTTTATGAATGGATAGGGACTTATTGGTGCTACATTTTAAAATTATTTTCATGCTACACATGGTGTGCCAAAAACACGAAAAGTATCAAAGTTGCTATTTTTAAATGGAATACCCTGTATATTATATTATTTTTAGTTTGAAAATAAATGCGAGTTTCATTAAGGCTTATCCTACCTAACCCTTATGGTTTTTGAAATAATTAATATTTTGTGAAAACGTAGTAACACATTTAATGCTTAAATTCCCAACTTATATTTTTGCATTTTCAACCAAATTAAGACTGGAGTCTACTAACTGACCAAGTTTTATGTTGCCCGTGTGAAAAATTTACCAACTTATAAAAGGTGTCTTAAAAGTAAGGGTCAATAATTACAATCTTTAAACACCCTGTATTTTATGGCAACAGCAGATGTAAAACTTAATTGTCTATCGAATAGTATTACATATTCCTATGGCTAACTCTTCATACTTTCAAGTAAAATGTACATTTTGTTATTCACGCTATTCGACACGCCAAAGTATTTAATTTTAAAAGTTTTATTTTATGAATGGGTAGGGACTTATTGGCGCTACATTTTAAAATTATTTTCATGTTATACAGGGTGTGCCAAAAACACGAAAAGTATCAAAGTTGCTATTTTTTAAGCGGAACACCCAGTATATTATTTTACTTTCAGTTTCCATGATGAAAATAAATGCGAGTTTTATTGAGGCTTAACCTACCTAAACCTTACCGTTCTTGAAATATTTAATATTTTGTGAAAATGTAGTAACAAATTTAATGCTTAAATTCTCAACTTGTATTTTTTTATTTTCAACCAAATTAAAACTGGAGTCTACTAATTGATCAAGTTTTATGTCGCCCGTGTGAAACATTTACTAACTTATACAAGGTGTCTTAAAATTAAGGGTCATTAATTACAATCTTTAAACGATAGTAACTTATTTAATTGAAATAGGACAACCTGTATTTTATGGCAACAGCAGATGTAAAATTATATATTCCTATGGCTAACTCTTCATATTTTCAAGTAAAATGCACATTTTGTTTGCTTTGACCGACTAATTATACTCTTCTTCAGTGTTATCAACGAAAAAAATTGAACAAACTTAAATATCTCCGAAACTATTAGAGATAGGTATAGAACATATTTAATAGAAATGAAAGCCGACTAATAGACGAAGACAAGACATTAAAAAAATATAGGGTGTGCCATTTAAAAAAATGAAGACAGCATTTTCAAATTTGTTATTAAATTAATTTTTGTGATCACCGTGTATATTGAAATCCAATTTTGACAATAGATTAAAGTAAGCTCATGTATGAATAAATTCTATACCAAAGATTATTTTTTTATCTTTAAAAATAACTGAGATACACCTACTTGAATTACTACATAACAATGTCAGTTTTTAGTTCACTTTGCAAATATCTCAAAAACTGTAAGATTTAGCTTGTAAGTAATTCTTATAAAAAAGATGTAAAATTATAAGGAGAATCGAAAAATAAAATAATATATAGGGTGTTCTAATTAAAAATCAAAAGTTCTATATTGTACCGCTTTTATATTACACCCTGTAGAAACCAGACTATTTTTAGATTATGCAGCTTATAAAAATAGACAACTTTCGTATTTAAATTATCTCCTAAGTTTAATGGCTAAGGAGCTATCGACCGAATATGCACTATTGGGAACCCTGTACATAATACATACATACATAGATACATACATACATATAGATACATATACATACATAATACATACATACATACATAGATACATACATACATAGATACATAATACATAGATACATACATACAAATAATACATACATAAACATAACACACATATTACAACATACACATACAAATACACACATAACACATACACACATACACACATATAACTACACATACACATAACACATACACACATACACACATACACATAACACATACACACATACACACATAACACATACACACATACACACATACACATACAACACATACACACATACACACAAAACACATACACACATACACAACATACACACATACACACATAACACATACACACAACACACATACACACATACACACAACACATACACACAACACATACACATACACAAACACATACACATACACATACACAACACATAGACACACAGACACACAGACACACAGACACACAGACACACAGACACACAGACACACAGACACACAGACACACAGACACACAGACACACAGACACACAGACACAGACACACAGACACACAGACACACAGACACACAGACACACAGACACACAGACACACAGACACACAGACACACAGACACACAGACACACAGACACACAGACACACAGACACACAGTCACACAGACTCACAGACACACAGACACACAGACACACAGACACAGCCACACAGACACACAGACACGACACACAGACACACAGACACACAGAACACAGACACACAGACACACAGACACACAGACACACAGACACACAGAACACACAGACACACAGACACACAGACACACAGACACACAGACACACAGACACACAGACACACACACACACACACACACACAGACACACAGACACACAGACACACAGCACACAGACACACAGACACACAGACACACAGACACACAGACACACAGACACACAGACACACAGACACACAGACACACAGACACACAGACACACAGAACACAGACACACAGACACACAGACACACAGAACACACAGACACACAGAACACAGACACAACACACAGACACACAGACACACAGACACACAGACACACAGACACACAGACACACAGACACACAGACACACAGACACACAGACACACAGACACACAGACACACAGACACACAGACACACAGACACACAGACACACAGACACACAGACACACAGACACACAGACACACAGACACACAGACACAACACACAGACACACAGACACACAGACACACAGACACACAGACACACAGACACACAGACACACACACACAGACACACAGACACACAGACACACAGACACACAGACACACAGACACACAGACACACACACACACACAGACACACAGACACACAGACACACAGACACACACACACACAACACACACACACACACACACACACACACACACACACACACACACACACACACACACACACACACACACACACACACACACACACACACACACACACACACACACACACACACACACACACACACACACACACACACACACACACACACACACACACACACACAACACACACACACACACACACACACACACACAAACAACACACGACACACAGACACACAACACAGACACAGACACAGACACACAGACACACGAAAAAACACACAGACACACAGACACACCACACACAGCACACACGACACACAGCACACACGCACACAGCAACACGCACACACACACACACAAGCACAGACACGACAACAGCACACACGACACAACACAGCACGACACCACACAACGACACAACACGACACGCACAACACAGCACACACAACACACAACAATATATATATATATATATATATATATATATATATATATATATATATATATATATATATATACATATATAAGGCATAAATAGAGCAGTGCTTAAAAGTAAGCAATTCTTTTGTTGAAAGAATTCGTTTGTGTGAGGAACATCAGGGCAGACACATGGAACAATATTTTTAGTTATATTGTTTTAAAGATATCTAACTTAAATTGTTTTTCGCATTTTTTGTTTACTTGTTATTAGTATTATTAGATACAGTTAACGAAGTTTTACGCCAATACAATTATTTTTCACATTTTTCAATATTGTTTAAATTGAATTTTTAAACTGTCAGTGTCAAACAAACATTTGTTTATTAATGTTTCCATGACAACCATGGCCAACTAATATAAATTTTTTAAATTGAGATGTGTATTTTAAAAAATAGATTTTAAAAACTAAAATAACTCAATAACTATGAAAGACAGGTATAGGACATGTTTTATAAAAAAGTTAGCGTATAACTTAATCAACATTTTTCCGTAAAAAATATTTTCCTTTAAGGATATCAAATAAAAAAAGTATGCCGTTTGTCTATGACACGTGAAAAAAAACATTAAATATCTCAAAAACTATTAATTTTAGATCATAATAGACCTTAATAAAACCGATTCAGAATTTATAGAAAAATCAGAAAATGTAATAAAATACAGGGTGTCCTATTTCAAAAAATGAAGTTGCATGCTCTCCAGTTCATATGAGACACCCTGTATAAACGAAAATATTTTCTTTAAATGCGGATTTAATTACTGAAAAACTTTTTTTCTATCCCTATTGTGTAAGGAGATTTCCTTCGTTGTCGCACTCCGCGGACACCCTGTATAGCAAGCAGTTATTTGCAAAGATCACTAAATTGTGGAAAAGAAAATTATAATCGTATTCATCGATAACAAAGGCATAAGAAGATATTGAGAAAACAACGGAGAGCGGCTCCAGCTTGGCGCCAGAGAACGCCATCAACCTATACGAGGCCTCAAATTGTCAGACGAAAGCTCAAGAATTACGTCACCAGCTTGAACGAAGTGATACACAAGTAAGATCTATTTATAGTGTAAATAAAAGAAACTTTGTTGTTTTATTTCTTTTTGAATTTATATTTAAATACCAATGTGTAAGGAGATTTCCTTCGTTGTCGCACTCCGCGGACACCCTGTATAGCAAGCAGTTATTTACAAAGATCACTAAATTGTGGAAAAGAAAATTATAATCGTATTCATCGATAACAAAGGTATAAGAAGATATTGAGAAAACAACGGAGAGCGGCTCCAGCTTGGCGCCAGAGAACGCCATCAACCTATACGAGGCCTCAAATTGTCAGACGAAAGCGCAAGAATTACGTCACCAGCCTGAACGAAGTGATACACAAGTAAGATCTATTTATAGTGTAAATAAAAGAAACTTTGTTGTGTTTTATTTCTTTTTGAATTTATATTTAAATACCAATGCTGAACGAAAATATATTTCGCTCATCATTGATAAAGGATTGTTACCGCATGTTATTATCAAGAAATACTAACTTAGAATTCGAATCGATTTTTATATAATACTGTAAACAAAACAATCTGCATTTCGAATTTTGATTTAATTAAATGAGTATCACTTTTGATTCATTTTTATTATTCACTATTACAAATATTAAAAAGCTTAGACAAACACTGAGTACGTAAATACTGAAGGAAGCAAGCTCAATTAATTATAAAATACAGGTAATTAATAACAACAGATAACAATAACCATTTATTATATTATTGAGCTAGCTGGAGCGTCTTGGTAAAAGGAAAAAGGAATTTGTTAGGCAATTATTAAAGTTCAGTTACTCAAACAGAAATGTGATAACAATAAAAGTAAAGATTAGTTAATGAACGTTATCTTTATTAAAAATTATATATATATATATATATATATATATATATATATTAATAATTCTATTATAACAAGTTAGCGTGAACAAGTAAAAGTGTGACAAATTATTATAAAAAATTCAAAAAACATCGGTTATTAAGACAAAATTCTTATAAAATTAATTAATTTCATAATAATTGTTCCAAATGTCCACCAAAAACATCAATACAGCATTGCAGTCTATCTTCAAATTCTCGACTGACATTTCTACATTAATACTCTGGAATGCTTTTCGTATTCTATTTTTCACATCATCTTGTGTGGTTGGTTTGATACACACGGTTTTGCACATAACCCCACTTGAAGAAGTCAATTTTACTTAACTCTGGTGAACGAGGTGGCTATGCAATGGGTCCTCCTCTTCCCATCCATCTTCCAGGTAAATGGGTATTAACTCTTTTTAAGGCGGTGGTAAATATATTACCACCAGGTAATTTGATTCCCAGCACCAGGTGGAAAATAATGTACCGTCGCCCCTTAGCAGAAACCATCCTTCGGAACCAGCACTTCCCGTTTCGGCCGGTAGATGGCAGTAGGGGTTTCGTAAACTGATAGATTACCACTTTTTATCAGTTTTCGTTTTGAAAATTAATGCAAAATATTTTTATTTGTACTATTTATAATTGTGGTAATATTTTTACCATTTGCTTAGGGATTTTAGGGGTGGTACATAATTTACCACCGTCTGGATTGCAACTGATTTCATTCGTTTCGGCAATGCATTTCTCTTGGCATATTACTTGGTTTATATGTTTATATTTATGATCATATTACATCATTTATTTATAAAATTTATTATTACTAATATTATTGAGGATATTTTAGCGATATTTTGTTTTGATTACATAAATATTTAGATATTTTGTAATAATATTTTAGATACACGCATTAAAAAATATGAATAGACTAACTGACGAAGAAGCTTTAGCTCTTTCTTTTGCTCTGCCTTCGGAGCCTGAAGATTCCGAAGATGAAGGTGATACAAAAGATGATTATTGTAAAAATAATGTAAAAACTTTTTAAATAAATGCATAATTTTTTTTAGATTCTATAAACATTGGAGACATTAGTGATGCAGTGGATAATCCCGATATCTTATCCGGAAACGTTCAATCTGATTCAGTGGATAATTTCCAAAATTTGTTGTAAAAATAATGTAAAAAATTTAAAGAAATGCATAATTTTTTTTAGATTCTATAAACATTGGAGACTTTAGTGATGATGTGGATAATCCCGATATCTGATCCAGAAAAGTTGAATCTGATTCAGGGGATAATTTCCAAAATGCAGGTAATTTATTGTATAAGTAATGGTAATAAATCAAGTCAAATGGGGGGATAATATAATATTAATTAGAAAACTTTTTACCACCAAATGGTACAAATGGTGAACCAAATAGTGATTCAGCAGATGAAGAAACTCTTGAAGATTCTACTCAAAATGAAAACCCTGATATCGAGTACTTCTGGTCAGAAAGCCAACAGCCTAAAATTATACCAAACTTTGACAGTGCTGGTAAGCCTACACATCAAGGTTTCATGAGGCTATAACAGCCAATTGATTATTTCAATTGGTATTTTGATTCTACAATTATGAAAAAAATTATGGATGAAACAAATTTATACGCAGAGCAAAAAAAAATGAAAAAACTGGACTCCCCTCACGCAAGAAGAACTACAGGCATTAATTATGATGGGGATTAATAAATTGCCTACTTTAGAGTTGTACTGGTCTTCTGACCCTTCTTTTAATAACCAAGAAATATCGTCAATAATGCCAGTAAAGAGATTCAAAAAAATCATTTCAAACTGGTATGCTAATGATAATCAAAAAGCTGTTCCTAGAAATCAGCCAGGATTTGACAAATTGCACAAAGTACGTACTTTGGTAACCCATTTTGAAAAAAAATTCAGGAAGAGTATTCAAACTCTTCAGTACAATCTATTGACGAAATTATGGTAAAATTCAAGGGAAGGTCCACCATGAAACAATACATATATGCCAAGAAAGCCTGTAAAAAGAGGATATAAGATTTGGGCTGAGTCAGACGCATCCAGTGGGTATCTTTATCAATTTGAGGTTTATACAGGGAAAAAAGACGATGCTGCCATTTCAGAAGGATTGGGATGTAGAGTTATAACAAATCTTACCAATGATTTGCACCTTACGTCTCCTCTTTTGGTGGTTTTCGATAATTTTTTCAGTTCAGTTCCATTGATGGAAATACTGTTTTCAAAAAACATATACGCCATTGGTACAATCAGAACTGGTAGAAAATTCCTTCCTGAACACACAAAGATAAATAAAAAATACAAAAAAAAATGAATCGCTGATGTTGGCATGTACACTGTTGCAGTGCAATGGCGGGATACTAAGGTTGTTACTCTTCTTTCAACAGCCCATAATATGAATGAAATGACAGAAGTAAGTAGAACCCAGAAAGATGGCTGTCGAAAGAAAGTTCCTTGCCCAAAAGCTTGCAGATTGTACAAAGAGTATATGGGGGGAGTGGATAAATTTAACCACTTGAAATCTTCGTATAGCTCAAGTAGAAGATCAAAGAAGTGGTGGCATAGGTTATTTTACTTTCTTTTAGATGCTAGTTTAGTAAATTCCTGTATATTGTATGTGGATAATCATAACGTAGCTAGAAATTCGCATATACGAGTTAGGTTAAGAATAGTTTGTCGGTTAATAGGAGGATTTTCCAGTAAAAAGCGAAAGTTGCAATCAAGTTGGGTCGCAACGAAATAGAAATTTGGCATTCCACAGGAAATCAGAACAACTAACGTTGGAACACACATGCCAGAAAAAGGGGAAACATACCGAAGGTGCAAATATTGTAGTACCAAAACTAGCCAGAAACGGACAAAAGTGTTATGTTCAACATGTAATATTCCATTGTGTGCAGTGTTTCACCAGAATAATTAAAAATAATACAATTGGTAATTTACATTGTTTGGTTTTTTTTACCACTTATTTCATGTGTGTTTAATATTTTGTTGATTTTGAAATAACTAATTATAAAGTTTTACAGAAATTTCTATTGAAAAAGTCTGTAAAATGTCATTGCTTGTATTGGGCGGTGGTAAATATGTTATCACCCCTGTTATAAATAACAGCTATAACAACAAAATCAAAAAAATACCTTTTTTGGTCATAAATGAGCTTCTTTTCTCTAATTATAGCGTAAAATGTAAATTTTGAAAGAAAACGGCTTGTGCCCGTGTGATCTACCGGAGCTCTATCGTGTAACAACCACATTCTTTGATGAATGTTAAGAGGAACATTTGCCAATAGTAATGGTAAATGATTTTCTAAAAAGTCCAAATAAACCTGCCAAATATAACACTTGTTATGATTAATAATCGATGATACCACTCATTAAAATCTGTAGAAAATTGAACGAGTGCTTCACATTTTATTATATAAATGATGTTTATTTTAGAATTCAAATTGATGCATCAAATATTAAAAATAGAAAATTTTTTGCAGTAACAGTGCAATATTTCAGTCCAAAAGAGGGCATATGCAATAAACTTATTGATTTTATTGAAAATCCTGATGAAAAATCTGTGGGAATGATCAGAGTTATAGAAAATACCCTTTCTAATTTAAATTTAAAATTTGAAAATGTTTCATGCTTAAGTGCTGATAACTGTAATGCTAATTTTGGCACTAAACAGTCATTATTCACAGAAATGTTGCTTAAAAATAATTCTATTAAGAAAGCAAATTGCCATGCCCATAGTGTCAACAATGCTGTTAGACACTCAATTAAAGCTTTGGAGTATGATGTTGAGAATTTGGTATTAAAGATATATGCTCATTTTTCACAGTTTGCAAAGAGAAGAGAAACTCTCTGAGTTTGTGGAATTCAATGATGTTGAATTCAAAGATCTATTATATCATGTGCTAACAAGATGGTCGAGTTTAAACCCATGCATTGAAAGAAATTTAAAACTATGGAAGCCTTTCCACTCATACTTCGCAGTCAACTGGATTGCCCCAAATCAATAAAGTTGCTCTTGAAAATGAAGGATGATGTGTATGAAGATACGCTTGAGAATGAAATTCCCAAAATTTACATGTTGTTTTGGAACAATTTTTTGAACATTTTTGCAAAAACAATTTTATAAGAAAAAAATGACTGTTGCATAACAGAAGTTTTTGGAGCTTTTCATGATTTACATGAAAATCTGCAAGAAAGACATAATAAGAAGTTTTTTGGTTTTATTGTGTCGCAAAAATTAAATAAACTAGATGCATATTGGGTAAACAAAATGCAAGACAACTTTGTGTTTGTTTACAAGACTATCATGAATTATATTAAGTGGTTTACTTTAACAAGAAAAAATAATTGGCTTTTTGATATATCTTGTTTAAACTTAAAAAATGATTTACAATATGAAAGCATTTGTAAAGTTGTAGCTGCTCTTCCCAGTGACTGAAAGAAAAAATTCAATGAAATGCCTTGTTTGGAAATATTACTCTGCTTTGCAAAAATGGTAGTGAAATAAATTCGATTAACAAATGGGTGCACATTTTCAATAAATCTGAAAATGACTATTAACATTAATAAAGTGGTATCTTATGTATATTGGATACCACCCTCTACGACTTATGTGGAACGAATTTTTTTCTGTAATGGGAGCGCACTCCCGAACAATTTGTGAAAAATTTAAAGGTGATCCGTGGTCAAGTGGTTGTATATGAAATGGATGAATTAATTTTTCTCTGCAGATCTGATTTACAGTGCTTTTTGAAATTTCTGTTTGTCGTTGCACAGATCTGGTACTGGTCTCGATTATTTCAAGAATTTTTTTTGTCTCTTAATAAAAAGTAGTACTCCACTGATTTTTTCCTAACTTTTCAGTTGAATTAAATAAAGGAAAATATAAGAAAAACAAAATAAATATTAATATAATACGTATTTATTGGCAAAAATTGGAAAGAATTTCTATTTAAGATTTTAACAAGAACGAACCGAAACGAAATAACAGGGCCAGTAGCCAAAAGTACAGCAAAAAATATGTAAATAATGACTAATATTTACAAAAATACGTACTAATTAGAGACTTTTACATTCGAATATGTACTAAAAAAACAGATCTGTTCGATAATTATAGTGAACCGTTATTAATTAAATGAAACAAAACACACTATATACTTTAGAACGTTTACTAAATCTTTAAAAGTACATTACAGCAAGGAATACATTTTTATATCATTTATCACTAACACTTAGTTTGCTTTTTTTCGAAAAATAATGTAATAAATCAGATTTTCTTTTATCGACTCTTTTTTAATTGTGTCAGCTTCACGTAAATTGTTTTGCTGTACTTTCAAATTGAGCTGCTTGAATTAGACCCTGTGCTACATTAGCTTTGGTAACATCATTTTGTTTTAATGCCTGTTCCAATTTTTTATTTGCCTCTTCTAAAAGTTCTGTTGCAGCTCTGTTTTTTGAAATCTCCGATTTTTGAAGAATCGTAAATTTCTTTTCCAATTTACCAATTGCACTCCTTTCTTTCTCCTTTTTTTCCAGTTCTTCTCTGTTTTGTTGTAAAAGTCTTTCTCTTTCAATCTTTGCTTCCTCTGCCAGTTTTTCTTTTTTTCTACATTCTTCCAAAAAACTTTCGTAAGAAGCATTTGCATGTTTTGCAAGCAAATACAGTTCTTCTGATATTTGAACATTTTCAACTTTACCATGATATAAATATTTTATGGCATCAGCAACAAGAAGCAGAGAATTTAAAGATTTTTCTTGCAAAGAATTTCTGTCTTGAGTCAGTATCTTCGATGAAGCTGAAAATCCTCTTTCTACATCAGCATTTCCATGAGATAAACTCAAAATTGCCTTTATTATTTTTTTGAGGTTGGGATATTTAAGATTTTCATTAATTTTAATTGCGAATACAAGTCTCCAGAAATGATCCACCCTTTGTTCTGCATTAAATGGAAGCACTTCCAGTTGTAATAATTTCCATTCCTTTTCTATGTCATTATTAAAAAAAGAAAAATTGGGAATGTTCTGGGCTATGTATAATAAATTATCATAATTTGTCTCTTTAATAAATTGTGGATGTACGCACTTAAGTTTTCTTAGAATATTATCAGCATCAAAGATTGGTATCTTTTACAAGATATGCAAAATGCAGATAAGTAATGTTCTCTTGCTTTAGTGGCAAAATTAACTTCTCTTGCTCAGGATGGTTTAATAAGTTTAATTTGTTTTCAATGTCTGAACCATAGATATCTTTCCCATTCTGTAAAGGAATTAAATTATTTACATTATTACCGAGATCGGCAGAAAATTTGTCCTCGTTTAAAAGTTCAATAATATTTGGTCTAAAAATTCTTATACCTAAATTTAACAATAAATATTTAATTTCATCGTACATCATATGTATCAAAGGACGATCGCTTTGAAAGAGTTTGTAAAAATTTGAGCACTCTGTACCACAAACATTAGCTGCGCTAACATCGTATTTTTATTTAAAATGTTTTTTAGGTTTTTATAAGAATTTGTTTTTTCTAAATATGCACATTTGGTTGGTATGTACTTTAAGAAATACTCTTTCATGGCTGGCAGCTGTTCTATGATCCTATTTGCTGCAGGTTCTAAAGTTAACCACCGAGTAGTAACATGTTTTATAAACCGATTCCTTGGAACTTTAACTTTCTTTTGACATTCCTCATAATCACTTAATCTAGATGGTCTATCTTTAAAGAAGTACTTAACAGCTACAACTAAATCAACAACATCAACACCAAACACGTCAATTTTAAGAAAGCATTATTTATAATATGTAAATTGCAGCTTCCAATGTCAACTAAACCAACACCTCTCTTCATAATCAATTCATCACTAAATGTTCTCAACACCTTTTTATTTACATTAGGTCCATCACTGCCCAGCATAATTAAATTATGAATATTTAATTTACAATTTGTAATAGCATTATTAATGCAGTTAACGATATCCTTAGTCGTTGCATGTTGTATAAAAAAGCTTTGCAAGTGTCTCGACATTACTTCATTTTTTAAATCAGACCAAAACAAAAGTTTTTTTTGCAGCTCTTTTTGTGATGTTTTATTTGTTGTCTCGTCATATAAGAGTGAATAATAACCTTAAAAAAATGTGTTAATTCACCGTTTAACAATATTAATTCATAACTTACCTTTAACATCTTCAACCAATTGATTTAAAAAATATGGCGCCAGGGCGTAATTAACATAATAGGAGACTTTCTTTGATCCTAGAGTAAACTGCGCCATCCATTCACAATTTGTTGCGTATGTGTTATTCAAAAACTCTTTTAATCCACTAGCGGATTGAAAGGATTGATTTCCTAACAATCCTTAAGGTCCAAAGTAATTCCGCTTTTGTTGCCTGTTGTCGCGAGTTAAAATTGTCACACGTTTATTAGATTAAGCTTAATCGTAATTGTGAAGAATTACATTTCGTTTTATATTTTTCTTTATGTACCACACGTGCATGCTGGTTAATTGCACAGATTCCTCTATCCACAATAATTACTTTCTCACAAACACAACAATATATATTTTTATTGTCGGTGTGAGGTTTTGCCCAAGATTTTATTAACATCTTTTTCCTCAAGCCAAGTTAATTTTAATTTGCAGGGACCCATTGATAATAAAAGAACTAAAACTAATATCAAATAAATAAAATGGACCTAAAAATATTATAAATTCTTACCTTCAATTCACAATTCACAAATAACTAACTATAATAGGTAACTCAGTTTTGTACTTAGTTCTTACTTTCTTCTTTTGTGAAACACTCACAAGATTTGTACCACATCAACCACTATTCGTTACCGTTCGGTTCAAAAATCTACGTCGATCCTAACGTGTTCCGAATCTCGCATACCAACCCGGGAACGAACTATTACTAATTTGCAAAATCTGATCTCCCGCTCCAGCATTTGACGAGTAAGCTCTTTTTACATTAAAAACATACATAAGTAGCGATATATCTATGAGCAATTAAGTATAAGGTGCTAACGGCGTTATAAAATAAAAACGTTGCGCGCGCGCGATTTATCATTGCGATATAAATAGGGATGGCAACGATACATCGATAGATGCATATATTAAATACATCGATATATTAAGCAAGTATTTTATCGCAGATTACCTAATAAAGAATAGAAACCATAAATTTTCCAGGGTCGAGTCTCTCTACTAAGAGGGTTGTTTGACCTGTCCTTAAAGATAATGTTTTGTTAGGACAGGAACATGTCTTTTTAAAAGAAACACAAGCGAAGCAGAAACCCGATATTTTAAGGAAATGCGATTCAAGCACATTTTTATAGTGTAGGTATTTTCTTTCGCCTTGTTTTGCGAATAAATCGTTGACAACACAGAATTTTACGTGGAGGGCTAATTTAATTTGAAAACCTATTTGCTGGCAAAATCGTACTTTTATGTATAAAGGACCAAAATACGTAGTTTTATGTAACACTGTAAAAATACGTACTAATACATAAAATAGTGACCGAATGCGAGGCCTGAAATAAATAAATTAAACAAATAAACTTAACCTATAACAACAAAACAAAAACGCTATCGTAATAATAAATAAATTTAAAGAAACTGTTCAAAATGACCATTTTATTGAATACATAATTCACACCGACGAATAAATTGCACGTGGAATATTAACTAAGCGTTTGGCAACCTATGTTTATATGAACTTTTTGTCTTAATTTTGAAAGCTCTACCGCTTATTAAAGTCCTGCTACAAATAAACTGGACCACTCTGTATATTCAGGTGTGACATTCCAACTCGGAGTATAAGCCGCTCTATCGAGCTGTTCTGATCCGTGATTCACATGGAAGATCAACCTGTATGTTTCCTTTCGTTTCTTTCTCTCTTTAAAGCTAGTGTTTTTTTATTTCCATTGGTTTGATGTCTTTGGCCACCTGGGTCCTGCCATCTTATCCTCAGCCTACCTTTCCTGGCCAATTTTCAGTGAGTTTCCAGTCTGATATTCTGCGTATAATAGTGTCGGGACTCGGGACCTCTTATCTGGATATGCCCGAACCACTTTAATCTTTGGGCTTTTATAGTCAGGACAATGTCTTCTCCTTCCACGAGATTATTGATCTCGTGATTCATTGTATTTGTTTCGGTCCGACTATCTTTCTAAGTATTTTCCTCTTTAATACTCGTAGTTTTTCTTCGTCCCTTTTTGCAATACACATGGTTTCAGCTCCGTAGGTTATAACCGGTCTTATTGCTGCTTTATAGATTTTTATCATCGTACTTACATTTATGTGCATGTTGTTTAATATTTTGTGATACCTTCAGTATGATCTGTTTCCCACTTTCACATGTTCATTTATTTCTGCGCTTCTGTTATTTTTGTCATTTATTATTACTCCAAGGTATTTAAACTGTTCTCCTATTTGCAACTTGTAGTGATTTATCACCAGTTCTTCAGAGTCAATTGGTTTTTTGAACATATAAGATATTTTGTCTTTTTCTTGTTGATACTTAGACCACACCTTTCAGCTTTTTCTGTCAATTTTAAGAGGGTTTGTTCCAGAGTTCGTTTGTCTCTTATTATAAGTACTAGATCGTATGCGTATTCTATTTTTTTTTTTTCTTTACTTATAGTATTTGCAAACAAGCCAACAAGGATATTGTTAGGCTGCCGAGAAATGTATATGAATGGTTACCTTACTTGTGCTAAGTTTTGTGTAATTGATTGAATCTTTTATTGCCGCATCCAAGATTATATTAAACAGGGTTGTGGGTAAGCTTGTCTTACTCCTGTATTTATATTGATTTTTCGTTCTCCATTCTTTGTTTTTACTTTCGCCGTGAATTTTTCCATTGTCATTATGGTTAGCAGCCTAATTAATTTCGCTGGTATATCCATATTCTCTTGCTTCCCAATCTTGGCATTAAAGTCTCGTATTATTATTAATGTGTTGTTTTTAGGTTCTTCTTCACAGGTTGTCTCTACTTTGCTATAGAATTCAAGCTTCTCTTCTTCACATGCTTGTTCTGTGGGGCCGTAGCCGTTCTCTGTTCTTGAGTAAGATATTCTTCCGTTTACTGCTTTGTAGTGTATTATTTTGTCTCTGGTTTTTCCTTGTACCATGAATTCCGTTCCATTTCTGCCTTTCTTTTCTCCAGCATAAAACAGTATGACATCTTTCTTTGTAACTCCTCCTTCATCTTGTAACCTTTTTTTTGTGGTTGTATTAAAAAGTACATTAATTTAAGAATCGTTCATCTATTTGGCATAATATTAGAAAAGTTTTTAATTATTAATGTGTAGATCTGAAAACTGGCAATTTAATTAGCATTTCCTAGAACAAATCTTTTGGGTGTAATATTACATAAATAGTTTTAGTTCCCTTTCTTAAAAAATTGGATTTATATTATTGTATTCGCGCAAGCGTGAATATTAAATATACTTGAGTTATTCAGAAAGCTTTTGGTAATTCAGTGAATGCTGAATGTTAACAGCCATCATCATGATTTGTACTTAATTTTTTTAATTTGTGCCATCAAGAAATTTTGGTGGCACGTTAATTTACACGTTAATTTACACGTTAATTTACCCTTTTCAATACTTATTTTTAAAGTATCCATTTTTTAAGTACTTACTTTTAAGTACGCCTCTTTTTATTCATTTAACTTGTATACGTAATAATCTTTAATGGCAAGAATACAATAAGTTTATTGGATTGAAAATTTCTACAAATACATAGTTAATCGCGTTATTACAAGACTCGCAAGGACGTTGTGAAACGCTATCATACTAGTTGACAGTTCCGTATCCAAAATGAACACTGGAAGCTGTCGGTTAGAAAACCATTATACAGAGGTATTTATATAGTGGTGAATTTTTTAGTTTTTAAGCTTAGCTTTAAAAACCTTTTTTTTTTTCTTCCTCTCCTTATTATCCATAAATTTGGTAAATAAACTTTATTGCATATTGTTATTTTTTTGTTATTACTAGAAAGCTTTTAACGTTCATTAAATAGGTTTTGTTATTCCTTGTCAAAGATAACATGGTGCCCGAGAATTCATTTAATTATATTTTATAATTTTTTTTACATTGCATTTTTTAGTAATTAGAGAAATGAAAATAACTAAGCAGGTGGGAAACAAGCCGCATTTCAGGTAGGTTAATCAAGATCTAAATTAGAACTCTCTCTATCGTAATCTACCGATGAGTCAACGGCACATTCATTATTTTATCTACATTATTGTTATTACAATTTGGCGATAATTTAATTTTATTAAGGTTATAATCTTGCCACGTTATTTCTTGGAGTGCCAAAATGTCTGCTTTCTATCTATTTCCATATTTCCTGTATTTTCCCTATTGGCAACAAGGTTTGGATTGTTCCAATTTTGAGTAATTTTTCTTTCTTCCTTTTATGTTATCCCTTTATGTTCCGTTTACCCTTCTTTTCTTTAGTATCCCTTACCATTATTTTAGTTGTTTTCTTTAGTTCCGACCGGTTATGCCTTTTCCATTTGCATTGTGTTGTCGTCCTTTCTGTTTCCGCCTGGCTTTCAGTTTCTACTAGTTTTTTTGATTGTAATTGGTCCTTGTTGGGCACCTGTTCCTCTCTCCTTTCTTTTCTGTCCCTACGATGGGGTATCAGCATCGTCTGCGTCCAGTTCATTCTCTTTCGTATTTCTCCTTTTAGGGGTTTCCCAATCTCTTCCTCTTTTCTTATTGTTATGTCTTCCCCTTCTTTTGAAACATTTCTTCTTCTTCCATTTGTTCTACCAGTTCTCCGACGCTCCATTTTTCAGCGTTTATTATCAACCTATCTCTTATTATTAGTGTTTTCATGCCTCCTTTCTTGGCCTCTATCTTATGGGGTATTAATTTTTTCTGGATGTCCTTTGTCTTTTTATCGAAATCTCCATTTATTGCAATCTTTGTTACATTTAGACCCGCTGACTTCTTTAGTAGTTTTTTTTTTTTTTAAATCTTGTAAGTCCCATTTTGACTGGTCTGTTCCTCTTCATCCCTATTCTATTTATGAAGTCTATTCCTTGATCTGTAACAGATACTCCAATTATTCCTATTACATCTTTCAATAATTTTTCCTTTAGCATCCATAAATATTCATTGTTCTCATCTAGGATTACCAAAATTATGATTCGTCTCGTTTTCTAATATTTCTATTCTTACCTGTTGAGGGTTTATAATTTCCTCTAGCTTTTCAATTTTATCCGTTTGTTGTTTTAGATTGATGCCTGCCTCATCTATTTTCTTTTCCATACTTACCATTGGTTGCAATTGTCTTTTGGTTAAGTTTGGCTCTACTTTGAACTCTTTTCGTTTATTTCTTGTGTCTTTTCACTCTTGTGTATAAATTACAAATTTCGTGGTTTGCAGTTTGTGTTGGCGTCCCTGTTTGTTGGGTTTCTTCACTCGTACGCGTTCATTTGTTTATATTTCGTGATTTGGTAAATTTGTGTTGTTGTTACTGTTTGTCACGTACTCAGAGTACCGTTAACACGTACCTTTTATTTCCTATATTTTTCTGATTTCAACTATTTATCACTTAGTGTTTCTTGGGTCTTTTCACTCGTATGCATAGATTTCAATATCCGTGGTTTACAGTTTGTGTTGGCCCCTCTGTTTGTTACACTTTTCGCTCGTGTTTTATGTATTTATATTTCATTCTAATTAAATTTGGGTTGGTGTTATTATTTGTCGCGTACTCGCGGTACCGTTACATCGTAAATAAACTTCGTCTTTTCGTTATTTAACTTTGTTTCTTTCAATTATTTATCTGATTTGCACCTAGTTCACTTAATGTTACTTATTTATTTAGAATTTCTTGAGTCTTCTCACTCGCGTGCATAGATTTAAAATTATCAGGAACAGATTGTGTTGGAGTTCCTGTTTAACGCACTTTTCACTCGTGCGCGTGTATTAATTATATTTTGTTTTCTGAACTTTGTGTTGGTGTTATTGTTCTTTGCGCACGCGAGGTGCTGTTTCCTCTCGAAGTAATTTCGCCTTTGTTTTACACTAGATAATATCATTTACTTAGGAAGACCTTGGGTGACTATATTCTGTTTTCCCACAAATTACACTTTATTCAGAATACTTTGTAAAACTTTATTCTACTTATCAGTTCACTGTCACAATAATAGCAGTCAGAAATCACGATATCGTGGATCACTCAATGACTCTTCAAAAAAGTAAGGCCCAATGCTGTGATTTTTGCCCAAACAATTTTTTTCAGGATATTGGGTGTGTTCTCTTATCCATCTGCGATTTTCTTCTGCCCTATACAGACATTTTTGTCTATTAACTTTCCCAGTCAATGTAAAAGGATTCATACGAGAACAAAATATTTTCAACATGACGAGGTAAAATGTGGAACATATCCATTAAGGTTTGAGAGAATTGCAATTGTCAGTCTTAATCGTCTTTATTTAATTCGTGTACCAGTTGTATTCTATAACGATGCTATGTGGATTTTCTTCTACAGCGTGTAAAACGTTTAGTTTTCTCTTCTCGTTGATCGCAGGGCGTTCATTCTTTGGCTTATCTTCTACAGAGTCAGTATCTCTAAACTTCCTCTCAATTTTTCTGACTACTGTCTGGTTTGTTGGTCTGTCTGGATATTTGTTATTAAATAAAACACATCTCATGTAGAGTTTGCACTCTACCACCGTACCAAATCGTCATAAAAACTTCAATTATTTGTTTTGTTGATAAACGCATTGTAAGATTACTCTTTTTTCAAATAAAGTCATAAACGATCAACTGACAAATTGGGTAATTCAAAATCTTTGACGTTGTTAGAATGTTGTTTATTAAATGAATGAAAGTAGAATTACTATGGAAACAAATAAACAAAACTTCTGACAATGTACAGAATAACAGCCCAATCTGCATAGTTTTATTTTATTTTATCAAAAATAAAGATACTTTTTTCAAATGGAATTTCTTCGAAAACAGCTGAATATCGACGTAGGGTATGCTACTTATAATTTTATATATCAATTTTGGGACACCCTGTACATTTCGATTTTATCTCAAAAAATGCACGTTAAAAAAAATATACGTGTCGTAAGGAATTCCCTGAATTTTAACCGAATTTATTCCGAATATATATATATATATATATATATATATATATATATATATATATATATATATATATAACAACTTCAAACTTCACATTATATGTATAATTATTTTCATATTTACAGGGTGTTACATATTACCTATATATTATTATTTCAAATTTAGATTAAGCTCATCTCCCCCATACTTCTAATATAGGGTTTCATTACGTTATACAGTGTATTTCAAAAGTTATGGTCAATTGTACACGAAAATCAGTCACATTTCAACGTCCTGTATACCCTAGACAGAACAACCTAAGAATAATTTTTTCCAGGCATAACTTTTTGACATTGATACAGTGTAACAAAAAAGTGCCATTTCTTTATTTGACCCCCCTTCCTATTTAAAAAAAATCAAGTTGGCTATGCAGCTCCTGACCTTGTCAGTTAAAAAAATAAAACTGTGGAAATAATAGAAGGCTTTGTAAACAGCATGCATATTAAATTTTATTGAATAGTTTTGAAATAACAAGACCGGTTCCATACATTTGGTATGCACTGTATACGAAAGTTCTAAAAAATATGTATTGGCTTGTCAGTTAAGGTGTCAGACTTGCAAGGTACCAAGTTTGAAACTGAGAGTAGTCAAGTGCTTGAGGAAAACATCGTATTAAATGAATTGAACTCAAGTGCGAAAGCAGTCCTTCTTGGGATTAAGCCTGATTATGGAAGCAGTGCCTACTTCCAAAACAAAAACAAAGACTGTGGAAATAGGTCTATCATCTC
Source organism: Vesta saturnalis (assembly GCA_036346205.1). Taxonomy (NCBI): domain Eukaryota; kingdom Metazoa; phylum Arthropoda; class Insecta; order Coleoptera; family Lampyridae; genus Vesta; species Vesta saturnalis. The sequence continues at coordinate 2,926 of JARFJB010001156.1, read as the reverse complement.
AACTAACAAACTGTTTGAGAGGTTCGTAAATGAAAAAGTTTATTTCCAACAGCAATATGTGCTTTACAATAAATAATTTTGAAAATGTGTTAACGGTTCCAAAATAACAGCACACTATTTTAACCTTCTGGACAAAAATTTAACTAATTGTGCAAGTTTAATAATAAAAGTTATTCAAAGCACGTCTACTTATGGGAAAAGAAGTGAAACATTAGATTCCACATCAACATAATACAGTGTAGTTGATGAGTTCTAGATCTAAGCCAATAAAACCATACAATGTGTATAAAATCGTCAATTATTTTTTGGTCATACCTTGCAATTGTTGACTTAGCTCCAAACTAAGCTAGTTATAACGAATTAATTCTAAACAGCTTTTGTAGATCAGCCATGTTAAAAATTTTAAATAAAAAGAAATTCATGTTTCATAGCATGACTGATCATAAATATACGTACCATCATTGTCACTATAACCACAAACGCAGAACATTACAGTCGGTAACACAGAAATAGGTAAAGAAGCGTTCAGCTGATCACACATTTTCACATGTGTCTCCATTGCAAACCTGCAGGATGTCGTGTATTGACAATTTCTATTCGAACATCCATCGATTGATCTAAATAACAAAATTATATAAAAAAATGTCCAAATCTATTAACATATACTTACTCAAAGTGTTTAGGAGTATTAATAGACATTTTACACTCTTTACAAAGTAATTTATTAAGGGCATTAACAATAATTAAATTTGAATAATTAATTTCTCGATCCGTGTCTTCCCAAACTTGTTTATCTTGTTTTGATTTAGGAACCAGAAGTCCGTTTTTTGGAGATGTCCAGGGTATAAGACCTGATTTACTTCGTTGAGACAAATGCATGTTAACTTGATGTTCTTTCAGAGTATCTTTGTGTATGAACCATAATGCACATTTCGAACATTTCTTAGCCATTGATTTCTTTTGATGTTTTTGTAAATGTTGCATGAAGTAATTTAGATTCTGAGGCATAACTCTACCACCTGTACATATACTTGTTGACTTCAAACAGAATGGGCATTGTATTGTTGAGCCACTATCGTGATCTTTATAAAAGTGTTCAATGGCTTGACGATGTGATGAACAACGATAGCCACAAGTACCACACTGATAAGGTAATTCAGCAGGTACATGTTCTTTAGATAAATGTTTGCCCAATGAAAACGAATTAGCGAACCTTGTTTCACAAATAATGCAAATATAGGCTTCTTGAAAACGAGTTTCGTACGGATGTGAAGATATAATATGCTTCGTAAGACCTTCAGGTGTTCCAACACTTGATAAACAGTATCTACATTGCTGTATACCTCCAGTGACACTATGAGCATGAGAGAATAGATGGTTCATCAGTCGAATATTATTACTAAAGTGACTCTTACACATTGTACACTTTAAGTTATATCCAATTTTGGGATGTTGGTTTTCTTTAGTTCCTGGAATAGTTCCGTAGTAATAATTTTCCAAATTTACCATCTGTTCGGGAACATCCGGTGAAATTGTTCTAGGAGGTTTTGATTGCATTTCTAAAGGAGGTGACGGAGAATCAGTTTTGAAATTTATTATCTTTCGTTGTCGACCTGATGTTCGTTTCACTCCTCCTATTCCAACACTACCACCGCTACTAGGTACAGATAGTTTAGAGTCAATTATAGCTGGGGGTGGTTGTGGTTTACTTATAACAGTTGCTGGCGTTGGAGTCGCTGATATACTCCAACTCTTAAATGGATTATTTGAAATTTTATTTAAGCGTGTTATTAAAGAGTGTCCAGATTCATTTCTTGTCTGTTCCGATAAATGCATTAGAATGTTATCGAAACACTCAACAGCTGTCGTTCCATACCATTCCCTCCAAACTAGTTCATCTAAGAATTGTTGAATAATTTGTCGAGATAACAAAGATAAAGTATTTTGAAACATTCTAGGTACAATTCTTCTTAAATAATCCATTATAGTATGATTACTTTGATTTAATTCGGTAGAAGTTGATTGTTGAACATTCGTAAATCCAATTGAATTTAAAGTACCTTTATCTACAGTTAAATCAGTTACAATAATACTTTCAGGATGTACCCAATGCACTAGAGGTTCCAAAATTTTTGAAAATCGTTTCTTATAATTTCTATCACCATCGGCTAATGGTTCAATGGCTCGTAATCTAACTAATTTTCCTTCCGATTCTAATATACCAAGTACTTCAACTTTTACTTGACGTTGTTGACCATCTTGCGACGTTGTTCCTAATGATATCACACCAACTTCAACACGACGTCCCGGGCCGCCCAGAGGAGCAATGTGAGTGTGCAAAGCCACGGTACAAATTGCTCGTAACCATGTGTACATTCCTTTGACGTATAAATTATCGACTTTTACCTGAAATATTATCACTATTAGATCTAACAACATGCTGCAGTTTTGTTTTTAAGGAAATAGGAATAGATAAGTTATGTAATTAAAGATTAGTTATAGAACGTTTTTGTTACTTAAAACACATTTCAATATTCATGCAGTATTATTTTTGTAGTCTAATCATATTGAAATTAAATCTTTTGTAAAAGATTAATTTATTAATTAAATTATGTTACACAAAAATCATACTAGTTTTGTATGCGTTGACGAAATATTTAAATAAAAACGTTTTAATCACTCAAGAATAGTAACATTAAGATGGTCTGATGATTTTTGGGCACTTCTGTTTGACGTTAATTATACCGCATGTTTGATCGTTTTTTATATTCAAGATCTTAAAAAAAATTTCTTTCACACAACTTACAACAAAACATGTATTCTTTAGTAACATAAATGTCAGAATTAAGCTTAATAGTTTCTTGTATGTGGTATATCGTATTATAGAAACTTATAGTATAATTCAGTTGTTTTAAAAATATGTAGG